>PGFW01035953.1:9014-19937 GCA_003123925.1 Haematobia irritans | reverse complement strand
TTCTGAAAGCCCGAATCTTCGGTCGAGCTCAAGTGCAATCATGTTGCGTTGTTGCCAGTATTGAGATTTCCCCAAATTGGGATATTTTTCTTCGTGATGGAGCGACAATTTTGAGTTGGGGACCAGGGATTTGGTGGGGAATTTCCTTAAATTTGGAATTTTTCGAGAAATATTTTAAAAGTTTTTTCTACAGGAAATTTGTCAAATTCTATTTCGTTTTTAGCCAAAATTGTTTGGATTACTATAGAAAATTTTTCAGTTCTAAAATGTTATTTCTATAGAAAATTTTGTCAAAATTTTATTTCTATTAGAAAAGAAAATTTTATTTCTGTAAGGAAATTTTGTCAAATTTTATTTCTATAGAAAATTTTATTAAAATTTTATTTTCTATAGAAGATTTTGCCACAATTTGATTTCTATAGAAAATTTGTCAAAATTTTATTTCTATAGAAAATTTTGTCAAAATTTTATTTCTATAGAAAATTTTGTCAAAATGTTATTTCTATAGAAAATTTTATTTGGTGACAAGATCCAGAAAAATACTGACAACACTGATCATGTGTTTTCTTTTGGTATTCTTAAAGTTGCCAGATTCTAATAAATTTTGTTGCAGAACCTCGTCTTCGGCTTCAGGGAACCGAAGCTATGTTGAGTTGACTACAAATTTTACATTCTAAAATGAGTTTTTTTTATTTTTAACAAGGTTGATATGCAGCCTAGTGTCCACCCTTTTACTTTAAAGTGTTAAATCTAAAGATTTATTTGTAATAGTTTTAGTGTTTAATTATTGCATCCTATGATTGTTGTTCCAATTCTTTATTTGTATAGAAAAAAACCGACATCCCTTACCCTTTCCTATATCCGAGTAAAAACGGCACAAAACTTTCAATATTTACTATGAAAATAGGTTATCGATAAACGTTGTGTTTAAATAGAAACTAATCATCTAAAAAATCTACAGTAAACACAGATAAAAAATTCATATATATTTCCGATGGACATTGTATAAAATTTTCAATGCGACTATTTCAATTGGATCGGGAATTAAATTGGAGTGTATACAACTTAATACTTCATATATAGTTGTAATATCTTTCACCCTGTTCTATATATATAATGAAGCGAGTCCAAACATAATAATACAATAATATTGCAATCATTTTATCATATATTATTTATTATGGTGCCCGTAACAGTTTTTTATAATATTAATAATGTTATTAATTTAATAGACAATCCTTTTTTTTGCCAAAATCAACAAAAGATAGTAACATTGTATTTGACATCTATATCTTAAAAATGCCTCAATCCTTCATGTATCGGAGGTCTGAATAAAAAATTGTTTAAAACACCCTACAGCTCTTCACTAATGGAGCTATCTCAATATTAAAATCCATTGGCTAATAAATCACTAATAGAATTTTTTTGGTTGTATTAATAGTTCATTATAGTTTCCGGCCTACCGCCACAAATTGAATGACTATCCGTCACGTTTTCACTCTAGCCAAAAACAATCAAAATTCTGGAGAAAAGAAAACATCTCATGTTGAAGTTTTTGATCAAATTTTGGTTGTTGCCATACAAATTAAATGCTTTCTTAGTTTTATATTAGAAGTTTAATTCATAATATTGCAATTATGTTATCTACCCAATAGTAACACAATGTTTGAGTGAGTATAAAAATTCTTTGAGTTGTAAATGTATCGAAGATTTACATGTTTTTAACGATTTTAGCTTTCCACCTACAAAGGGAAAGTTGTGACTTCTACAAAAAGGGAGAATTTACAATGGACTTCGAAAGTCTCTATAGAAAATTAAATTTTTATAAATTTCATTCAAATCAATTTTAATTTCAATAGAAATCAAAACTTCATTTCTATAGTAAATTTCGTCAAAATTTTATTTCTATAGACAATTTTGTCAAAATTTTATTTCTATAGAAAATGTTGTCAAAATTTTATTTCTGTAGAAAATTTTTGCAAAATTTTATTTCTATAGAAAATTTTGTCAAAATTTTATTTCTATAGAAAATTTTGTCAAAATTTTATTTCTATAGAAAATTTTGTCAAAATTTTATTTCTATAAAAAATTTAGTCAAAAGTTTATTTCTATAGAAAATTTCGTCCAAACTTTATTTCTAATAGAAAATTTCTCGAAATTTTATTTCTATAGAAAAATTTTGTCAAAATTTTATTTCTAAAGAAAAATTTTGTCAAAATTTTATTTCTATAGAAAATTTTGTCAAAATTTTATTTCTATAGAAAATTTTGTCAACATTTTATTTCTATAGAAAATTTTGTCAACATTTTTTTTCCTATAGAAAATTTTGTCAAAAGTTTTTTTCTATAGAAAATTTTGTCAAAATTTTATTTCCATAGAAAATTTTCTCAAAATTTTATTTCTATAGAAAATTATGTCAAAAGTTTATTTCTATAGAAAATTTTGTCAAAATTTTATTTCTATAGAAAATTTTGTCAAAATTTTATTTCTATAGAAAATTTTGTCAAAATTTTATTTCAATAAAAAATTTTGTCAAAATTGTATTTCCATAGAAAATTTTGTCAAAATTTTATTTCTATAGAAAATTTTCATAAAATTTATTTCTATAAAAAATTTTGTCAAAATTTTATTTCTATAGAAAATTTTCTCAAAATTTATTTCTATAGAAAATGTTGTCAAAATTTTATTTCTATAGAAAATTTAGTCAAAATTTTATTTCTATAGAAAATTTTGTCAAAATTTTATTTCTATAGAAAATTATGTCAAAATTTTATTTCTATAGAAAATTTTCTCAAAATTTTATTTCTATAGAAAATTTAGTCAAAATTTTATTTCTATAGAAAATTTTCTCAAAATTTTATTTCTATAGAAAATTTTGTATAAATTTTATTTCTATATAAAATTTTGTATAAATTTTATTTCTAAAGAAAATATGTCAAAATTTTATTTTTATAGAAAAACTGTCAAAGTTTTATTTCTATAGAAAATTCTCTCAAAATTTATTTTTATAGAAAATTTTTCTCAAAATGTTATTTCAAGAAAAAAAAATGTAAAAATTTTGTAAAAAAAAAATTTTTCTTATAGAAAATTTTGTTTTAAAATTTTATTTTTCTTATGAAAATTTTCATAATTTAATTTTTCTATAAGTAATAATTTGTTAAAATTTTTATTTCAACGGAAAATTGTTGAACTATTTTATTTTTGAATTTCGTTCTATGAAAATTTGGGCAAAGGTTTGCGACCATGGCCCGACGTGTCAAATTTTATGTTTATTTGTACTGCAACTATGATTTTATGATTGTTATAATTTTTATTCGTTCTGCATTATGTGAACAATTTTTTCTTTTATGCAGAGAATTTTTCATACCACTATAGGTCTTCAGTAACATTTATTTTGAAAACATTTTTTTGTTGAAGTACTTCTTAGTAGGAGATACATATTTTAGCAAAATCTATCAAATCGTCAAAGAATCTACTAATTCTACAAAACATTAAAAAATCTAACATTTTTGGCGTAGAAATCTACCAACTGTGTGAACTAAAAACTAGAATTGAACTCAAAATGAAAAGAGTGAAGTTCATATACACGCCAGCTAATTGTTCTTTCTCACAAAGTTTACAACAAATTTTCTGAAAAAAATTGATAGAATCCATACACAAATATTGGGATATTAGAATAAGTTGGCGCCAAATCCTGGGGCTTATGGCTTATAGCAAATATGACTATAAAAAACACACGAGCAACCCTTTAATGTAAAATGCTTCTTGCTATACCGGTGGTGTTTTAATTTTTCTTTATCAGCAGCAAAAAATTAATGTTGTATTTGTTCTTTTTTGTTTTATTTACAGGTTCATACTGTCAAAGACAATTTGAAAATTCCTATTGCGCGTGTTGAAGGCGGGTGAACACGTGCCTGCAATCCAGACATTGAATTCTACGAAACATCTGCTACATTCAAATTGATCAAGGGTAATGGTCCCGTCTATATCCACGGTCAAAATATTTAAAGATGAAGTGTGGAAGTAGTAGATTAGTGATGATGATGAGACCCGACAAAGATGATGGTGAAGAGGAAAGAGGATGAGGCACACACCACAAAAAAAGAAACCAAAAAATGGAAAATAATCGATGGAAAAATGCCAAAAATAGAAAGAAATAATAGCATAAGACAGCCAGTACTACCTCTCTTCTTTTTATGAAACAACAACAACAAACAAAACAAAAAAAAAAAAAAACAACCTATTAAAACAATCCAAAAGAAAATTATTTGTAAAAAGAGAAAATCACAATTCAACTACCCATAAATTCTTTGTTGATAAAGCTGTCTATAATATCCAACATTACTACTACAAACTATTAGTATTTGTACAGGAGGCTGTGCCAACGACCCTCCCACCTTCAGCACTTACATCCATATTGTATAAGCAATAACATTGAATTCTCTACATTCATGGACAATAATGCTTGCCAGGTGTTTATGGGTGAATATAGCAGGCCATTGGTACGTGGACTTTAGTTGCCTTGGTTCCTCTGTTTTATTTCTTTTATTTCTGACTGCAGACATTGGTTTAAGGACTATTGTGTATTTTATAATCTTTAATAATTTGAAGAAGATTAACTTTATTTATATTTACAATATTTTGCAATTGTATCTGAAAACCGAGGACAGCTCTCCTCATCGCGTCAATCTAGCGCCCAAAATAAATGCAGTACTGAACATTCAAGGATTCACAACAACACAGCTATATAACATCCACAGCATCTTATATTGATATAAACAACACACTACCACATACTAAGAGGATGCAGAAAATACGATGATCGGCTCAAACAAAGTGAACGTACAGGTTGTTGAAAAAAGCGAAATTATAAAATGAAATTATTCAGGGTAAGTATTTGAGATAAAGTAGATATAACCACCACATCAAAATAAGTAAACAACTTAAATCAAGAGTTATTGAGTGAGTTGTATCTCTTTTTAGCTTATCCCCACCAGATTAGAAAAAGAAATCTGGCACTTCAGCCCATATGTCAATGGACAAATCTCTATAGGCATGTTTACTACAATCAAATAATTCATACTACAATATAAAAAATACGACAATAACAAAATATCATACATTTTTATAAGACCATTCTATGCTAAAATTGTCATTTCTTACTCTTACTTATCCTTATCCACTAAGCTAAATAAGCAAGAAAAATGTCCATTATATCTAAAGAAATCCATAAATAAATCTTTTGAATATAAACAAAACAAACCACACACACACCAAAAAAATGCAACTTATCCAAATACAAACCTTAGCTCACCTTCACACACACAATTGGTGGACATCCCAACATACCACGAAAACAACGTGGCGGTTGGGACTCACGGGCATCGTACAAAGAACCTTCGTCGGTCCACACCGTAGACATATACATGTCTCAAAGCAGTATCTACGCTTCTGATAATGGTGAGAAGCACGATGCTTAATGCTGTTCTCGTGTCCGAGAGGCTCGACCCCACCCCCTATAGCCACGCCGAGAGAAAGGATCCTCCCATCTATATACAGTTTTGGCTTCCCAACTAAACAGGTAGATGTTTCAGTCGGTCACCCAATTCCCACTGTACCTGCTGATGCTGTTCAATTTGCTGCAAACCAAGGGCCCACATATGACTCCACACACAAAATCGCTTGACCAAATTTCCTAACAAACTTAAAAGCTTACACAAACAATTTCGTATACAACATAACAATTTTTGACAAACTTTTCTATAGAACACAACTAAAATTTTGACACAATTTCTATTAGAAGGCAATCCAAAGTACTATGACCCCCTCATCTTAACAAGCATATCAACTTACAAAATCAACCACCCGAAACGCTACTAGGATGCTACATGAATGTTTACTGTCTCAGTGTATCGAATATACCAAGTTAGCCAAGAATTATTGCAATCTAGGAATATAGCTTTTCTTTTTTCTTCTTTCTTACCCACCTCAATAAATTAATTCAAACACAAAAACATCCTTTTGAAGCTTTTTATATGATATCTTGTATTAATATATTTTATTATATATATTTTTTTTTTGCATAAATAATTTCTATTTCTCTTTGATTTGAAAACAAACCGTATTACCTGAACACGAAACACATCTACAAACGAATTTAATCAGATTTTCCTTACCTTGACACATCCCTGATGCAAAATTTTTAGCAATACATAGATTTATTTGTTCCGATGAAATATTGACAACACAGCATATTTTATAATAGTAACGACCGCTTACTTTTTTAAGCATGGCTCACAACAATCATTATTGAAATTAGATTTTTTTATGTATGCTCTTCGCGGCTGCTACCGAAGCTTATGAACATTCCGCTAGCGTCCAGAAAATTAAGCAATCCTCTGGACATATTATGTCCGTAGAGGTGGAATGTTTATTAAACAAATTACAGAATATCGTAACGACCGCTACTTTGGAAAACACCCAGAAAGTAAAATGTTGACAATAATTTTCGTATAGTAAAAAAGAATTTGACATAAATTTCTCATAGAAAACTGTTGACCAAATTTTCTATAGATATAAAAATGTTTTTGACAAAATTTCTCTATAGAAATAAAATTTTGACAGAAGTCAGAACAAATTTTGTGTGCCTGTACGTAGACATAATTCCACCATGTTCTGCAAAGCAGTATCTACTCTGGTCGAAAATGTGCCAAGAGCTAAAAAATGTTAATGCTGTTCTCGCGAGCTCGACCCTAACCCCTATAGCACCCAGAAGCGAAAGGACCTCCACCTATAACAGTTTTGTTCCCAACTCAAGACAACAGATAAGTTCAGTCGCGCTCACCAATTCCCACGACCTGTGATGTCATGTTCAATTTGGACTGCAACAAGCGGCCACATGAACTCGGCGCACCTTTTGCGTATAATAAATAAAATGTTGACAAAATTGTATAGAAATAAAAATTTTATAAAAATTTTTCGTATAGGAAAAAAACATAGTCGGAGCAAAAATTTTCTATAGAAATGAAACATTTGACAAAATTTTCTACTAGAGAATAAAACCTTTTGACAAAATTTTTATACGAAATACAAATTTTGAACAAAATTTTGCTACTACGTTAAATTTTGTGACAATAATTTTCTATAGAAATAATACATTGTACAGAAAATTTTTCGTATAGAAATCAAAATTTGTGACAAAATTATCATGAAATAAAATCTTTGACAAAAATCGGTTATAGAATATAAAATTTTTGTGTCAAAATTCTTCTACTAGGAACATACCATTTTTGGACAAAATTCTGGCAGAAAACATACTTTGACACAATAATTGCTTCTATAGAAACCAATCACTTGTGAGCGGAAAAAATTTTCTATAGAATCACAAGAACTCGTTGACAATAGAGTGCTGTATAGAAATTAAAACTTTGGACGAGTGGGATTTTCAGTATAGAAAGTAAGATACTTTACATATTTTCTACCTAGAAATACAGGACATTTTGACAGAAATTTTCTTAGTAGGGAAGGAGTAAAAGATTTCTGAGCAACACATTTTCTATAGCAACATAAAAGTTTGACAAAATTTTCTAGTAGAAAAAAATTTTTGTCACAAAATTTTCTGATAGACAAAAAAAGTTTTTGACCAAATCTTTCGTAATAGCACAAAATATAAATGTTGAACGATATTTTACTATAGAAAAAATTTTGATGCAAGCAAATTCGTTTTTACGAAAAAAAATTTTGTCACAATTTTCCATGAGAATAAAAGATCTGTTCACAAATTTTGGCTATGAAAAAAATATTTTGACAACAATTAATCCTATTAAGAAAAAAATAGGCTGTAGTAGAGGATATTAGGAAGTTTGTCTATGTGAGGTGGGTGGGGTGGGAGAAAGAAGATTGTAGGTCACTAAGAATGTACGTTGGGGATTTGGTTGAGGATGGAATATAGGTTTGGAAAAAATATTTTTTCGTTGTTATGAGAATGATTCATAGGAACTTTGTGTGTTGAGCGTAGGAATGTTCCTATACGGGAGATTTATTAGTTGGATTACTCTTGACCATTTTTCTATAGCAAATAGAAATTTTACAAAATTTTCTATCGAAATAAACAATTTGACAAAAAATGCGACTAGGACACACTCTTGTCACAATTTTCGATAGAAAAAAAAAGATGTTTTGACAAAATTTCTGCCTATAGCAAAGAAACATTTTGACAACATGACATTTTCTAAGAAAAACAAATTGACAAGAAATTTTCTAAGAAAAAATTAAATTGACAAAAAAATGTCGAGTAGGAAAGGAAAAAAATTGTGTCACCAATTTTCTATAGAAAAAAAATTGACCAAGAATTTTTCGTATAGAAACAAAAACCTTATGACAAAATTTCTAATCGAAAATAAAGACTGACAAAAATTTCCCTATAGAACATAAGATGACCATGAATCGATAATCGGCCTTCGGAGTCAAAAGGCCGAAGGCTTTTGTCCCAGTATCGTCAGTCATATGAGAAGAACACGAATCCTTGGCCAATAAAATTGAGAAGAGTAAAAAACGCATTTAGAGAAACAAACGGACTCGTATTTTATGGAACCTTCTAGGCTACGCAGCGGTAACACATTTGAATATTGGAAGATTTCTTCTTTCTCAAAATTTAAGAGCAGCTGTCATTAAATATTTAAGCTCCCCGCCGACAACGTTGACAGGGAACAATTGTTCAGTGCAGTGGGACATTTTTTCCGAACGAAGATCGAGGTTGCGTGGAGAAACTGTACAAAAAGTCTTTTTTGTCATATTATATCAAACTAAGTTTTAAAAGAATGTTATAAGACTTGGACTGAATTACTTTTTATTCTAGTTTTTTTGCCTCCTTTATTCAAAACAATATACCAATATTGAAGTAAAACACTCCAATTTGTGAAAAATATTCGCTTTCAGCTTCGCCCGATTATTGATTTTTTGCCGGACAATGCCTTTAGCTTCGGCCAAAAAACCCTTCGGTTGGGCTCTAGTTTCAAACAAGAAACAAATATCTTTCTTCCTTGTGCAAAAAATATCTATTACAGGTAATGGCATTTTTGTCCAAACTTTCCGTTGAGTAACTTTCCAAAAACCGGCAAATTTCAGGTACTTTTCCATTTGAAACAGGTACTTTTCCATTTGAAACAAAAAATGATAGCAATTTAAAGCGAAAACAACATCTAATCAATTCATTTTTAATTTAAGTCGATCTATTCCACAATGGCATCACAATATTTTAGAGAGTACATACGACACAGATATAAATAAACCACAAAAAGACAGCATGTGACAAAGAATTCTAGTCCCATAAACGTATTATCACTATTTATATCAAGAGCATTTTATTAAGACTTCTTTAATTACCATGGTGGACATAAGACAGCTAATCTAGAAGGGGAATCCAAAGATATGGCCACATATAACGTAATTGTGTGTTGGCAGTAAACGAAAGGTGTCACCACATTGTCACAAAATAGAGGTAGAAAAACCTTTATAGCGCAATCTCAGCTAGCGCCATAGACAACAATAAGAAAAACCTTAAACAAAATTTCTTATCACTAAGAATGACAACAATTAGCCGAATCGAGCACATAATGACAAAACAAAAATTATCAAAAATGACACTGGAGCGGGCTGAGCTGACAGGCTTGGTGATCAAGATGATGATAAAATGATATGTTTACCTCAACGTTTAGCCCTCTTGTTGAGAATGTGTGAGCTCTCAAAGAACGCTGAAATATTTGTTAGCTGTCGAAAGATCTATGCTCGCATAGCTCGCAGGCAAACTAAGCGGAGATTACCAAAACAAATATAACACATGTCGTCCATAGCTACAGTCTACAGTCTGTGGTTAGCATTCTCTCATAGAAAATAAATGAAGTCGTTATCATCAGAAATTTCATGCATTCATTTACTTTTGAAACGTGTTACTGAACGGACGGTAGTATTGTCGCTACTTTGTACCTTTAGCCCAAATCCTATAGCAAGTGTTCAATAGGCTCCTATATCCTTAATAATAAGCGGGCGAATGCAACCGAAATCATCTCTCCAAGTGGACGAAGAAAATTGTTTTATACAAAAAATGACAGATATCGAAGGTGTGTGTATAAATGTGAAATTTTACATTATTACAATATATTGCCGAGGCTTATCAAAAAGGAAGACCTTATAAACAAAATTCAAGTTCAATGTGAATAAAAGTAAAAAAAAAAATAATGACAAAAAGTAACACCGTTAAAAACGTGATTAAATTATTTAATTTCTATTATTCCTTCTACTTTATATCACAATCAATTATGTGTGTGAAATGGTTACACAGAAATTAACAAGCAAAACATTTCGAGTTGTTGTTGCCGAACACACGACGACGTCCGGGTTAGTCCGTCATACAAGGCAACTAAAATTCCACCGAAAAATGTTTTTAAAACACAATATTTTAAATTAAAAAATATTTTAATTTGGATTGTAACTGCATTAAGAATATAGATCATTTTTTATTTTAGAAAAAAAATGTTCTTTCAATATTTAAATTATAAAAAATTAAAACAAGGCACATTTTTTGAGGAACAAAAGTATTGGCACAGGTAGTTTTTGGGCACTCCTTTTTGTTTCATAACACCATCAAGCAGTCTATATTCCCCCATTCTTCCATCAACATTGTAATACATTTCATCAAAATCGGGTAATAATAGTAGCCTAAAATATTGCGAAAAACAAATACGCCTTACCATGTATTCGGACGGACACCAAGGGCTAAACTGACTCAGGAGGTGGTTCTGAGTCGATTGTTTTTTTTTTTTTTTTGTACGAACGATCCCATCGCCAACTTTCCCGCCCCTTCCGAAGGGGGCGTCACCATGATGGCCTCGTCCCCCACTCTGTGATTTAGGGTGCTGTGCCAAT
>PGFW01035950.1:8239-18986 GCA_003123925.1 Haematobia irritans | reverse complement strand
AGACTGTTTTTATTATTTTTTGCAGCACAGTTGATTTTTGCAAAAAAAAAAAGTAGTGAAGATTTCTTTAGTATTAAGACGTGCGTTAGCGCCTTGTGTGAAGCATAAATATTCACACGTTTTTGTTTTGTTGTCTATCATAAACCAGGCTAGAGGAAATAGTGCGTTTTCTGGCAGCATATCGCATCCTCTTGTGAAAGAGGCATTTTTCTTTCATTTCCATTTTGAATTTTTATTAATTTTAGGAAAACGAGTAGATGGATGAGCCAATGTAGCGGCCACTTTAGCAGCCAGCACACAACGGGCGCTAGTGTTTTTCGCCGCTGTCCCCATTCGAGTAAACCAAATGTTGTTTGTGTGAATTATTTAGCACACGAGACCGAGACGCTTATTGGCCATATTTTGACGTTAGAGGAAATATGTACATCAATGTTTCGTACAACTTGTAATGAATTGTTACAAAAATATGCGTACCAACTATAACGCAATTGCAGTTCTTATTCCTAATAAGATTCTGTATTACTACATAAAAATTAATGTTTGTAGTTTTTTTTAGAAAAGAACAGACATTTATTAAAATGTTTTTTTTTTTTTTTTTGAGGGGGGGGTTCTGTTTTACCAAAAGTATTTAGGGCAATTCAATATAAAGTTGACCACAATCTTTATGATTTACACAGATTGCCTTTAAAATTAGAATATTGCAAACATTTTGCGATTTATCCAATGAAAAAAGTATAAGTGAACTAAATATTTTGTTACTGCATGTGCGGTTCCACTTAGCTTAAAACACACTGAAAAAAAGCATGTCCGGTTCCAAAGATTTTATCTTTACTTTAACAATTTTGGTATTGATTCCGAGCCAAAGAAGCGGAGAATACAAGTAAGGATACTTTTAAGACACAATTCTCTTTTAAATTTGGGTTTTGTGTACTTGCTTCTATGAAGCAAATTTTAATTTTTCGCTTTTTCAGCTTTGTTTCTTCATATGCTATTAAAGTCCTTTAAAAACTAGTTAACGACAACTTTATTTCCCAAATTAAAACTCGACTTCCAGTAGAAATTATGGTATGTTTCAAGTAAGAAACGTCTTTAAAATAAAGTGTTGAAAAACATGTCCTATATTTGAACGATTTTTTGCTTTGTAGTCAAGATGCAAAAAGACAACAAATTTAAAGACAATTTCATTAAATTTAAAGAAGTTTTCTGAATTATTAAAGTCAAGTTGAACTTATCCCAAGCATTTTTTCTTCATGTTATGATACCCATTTTTAAGTGAAATCACTTAATTATAAGGACAATACGACTTCATTGAAAAGTTTATCGACTTTTGGACAAGGAAAAAAACTTTATATTAGAGAAATGCGTCTTCTATGCTAAGCAAAATTTGCATTCGTATTTTAAAGACATGAAATCTTTGACCTCACGACAATATTTTTTTCAGGGCATAGTAACACTCTCTGAAAAAGATCACTCCGCGAACAGTGTCACTTCTATAAGCTATAAAAATATGACTCAATCTGGTTGAAATTGCGGCAGTTGTAGTTATACACTGAAAAAATTGGTCGTGATTGCATGTCCTTAAAATATGAGTATGAATTTTACTTAGCTTAGAAGAGCATTTCGCTGATAAAAGTTGTTTTCCTTGTCCAGAAGTTGATAACTTTTCAATGAAGTTGTTTTTATCCTTATAAATAAGTGATTCGACTTGTTTACATTAAAGAAAAATTTTATTAGATCAAATTTGAACACAATTCACTAAATTCAAGAGAAATAATTTAGTGAATTTGTGTTCAAATTTGTTGACTTTCAACACTTTATTGTAAAGGAGTTTTTACCTTGAATTATAAACATAATACCGTCTTGAAGCCGAGTATTCAACAAAATCCTTAACATGTTTTTAAAGGAATCTGATAGGACATGAAAAAATAAGCATTAAAAAATGAATAAATTTGAATTTTAAATACTAATATCATGTACGCAACACTCAAAACAGAAAGAGTGTCCCTGCTTCAATGTGCCGCTTCTTTGCCTTGGAATCAATGTAAAGAGAAATTCTTTGGATCCACAAGCATTTGTTTAATTGTAAGAGAATCCCTGCCGCTATAGGTAATAACACTTACCCTAGTAGGGGAGCCACCATGGGATAAAATTGATAGCATGCCATATTTCCATGCAAAATGTCGCTGGGTTTCATCCCCAGTCATACAACCAAAAAGTTTTACAGCTTATAATTCCCTCTCAGATATGTGCGTTGACATTTCTGAGTGTTTCAAAGCTCCTCTAATCAATTTGGCCCGTATATGAATCGATGTCCAGGCATAAAAAAGAGGTCATCACACAATGGAGCTGAACTCGTCTAAGGGTTAAGGGTCACACTACACACAAAAAAATTTTTCTGACTTCAATCAACAAATATAAAGATCCAATAAATTTTTAATTTGAAATGTCTCAATCACAATAATGATAGTATCAATTAAAAAATTAATTGAAGCGTCAATTAAAATTCTAATCTGATCAATTAAAAAAATTAATTGATACTTATTAATTTTTGTGTATGATTTTTCGTTCTCAATTAAAAAGTTGTTGATCAATTAAATTTTGTAATTGATATTTTTCAGAGAACGTCAATATAAGAGATTTTAATCTGGGAATAATTTTCTGTGAAATTTTTTTTTTCTGTAGTAGCAACATATATTGTGCGGAAAGATAAACTATTCTCAAACTCTTTTTCCAGACATTTTCATCACATATGTGGTATACCGTTTTTCTGAAAAATACTTTTATTCCCAAGTACACTTATACCCTGCTATAACTAAACATGCTGTTTACTTGGCGTGTTGACGTGTTTTCTGTAAAACTAATGGGCATATCCTGGGTTGGCCGTGACTATAGCTCCATGTCGCACATCTGCGTGCGTGAGTATCGTTTTCTAAGTAAATGACACATCAGTATTAAGAGAAATGTCCTTTAGTCGGAGATCCTATTGTAAAATCAAACAACATTATAAGAATAACTTCTAATTGTCTAACTCGTGTCTTATCAGAGTCCAATGCGACATTGGTGAACATGTTGAACGAAAAGTTTTATTTCAGTTGTTGGAGATTGTCGCGTAATAAAGTATCTTGCCTGTCGTGTATCGTTAAATTGCGACAAATGTTACTGGCAATTTTATATCATAGTTCCGAACATATACAATTATTGTCAATAAAAATCAAAAAGGGATTAGACTAAAGTAAGAAAAATCATTGGCGTCAAATCGATTAATCGACATTACTGACGCCGTAGTTGCAGTTCGTTATTAAGAAATCTCCTCTTAGTGGACATCGATACTTATTTAGTGTATAGTGTTCATTGAAATTTAACCCAGCTTTAGTTCGGTAAAAATGCTTGTGTATAACAGAAATTTTCTAAGGATGGGAAATATTAACAAATTAACTAAAATAAACATACATTGTTGTTCATAACGTAGAAGTTACTTCAAGGTCAAGTATACAATTCATCGTATGGAGGAGTAATTTTTGTTCTATGTTAAGGACAAATAGCGATTCATATTGTAAAGGAACATGAACTCTTTTGTTTCCACCATATTCATTCATGATAAACCAAAATTAACTAGATTAACGGCCCATTTCATGTAAGCTCCGTTAGGCTTTAACTGCCCAGTTAACAGAAAGTAAATTGCAAATATCTTCTCTCGATTTAACTTGTTAACTGAGAAAAATTTTTCGTCCATTAAGTTTCCTAACTGGCATATGGATACTATATGCAAGGTGACAAGCTTCTTCGCATCAATACAGTTTAAAGTTGGATTAGTTAAACGGAACACTAACGGAGCTTATGAAAATGGGGGCTAAAAAGATAACAATTTTGGGGAAATTTCGCAAATTAATCCGACTTTCATCTTGTTGTTAGCTTGTACACTTGTAGTTTAGTCAAGCAGTGTTTTAAAGCTGCAGGATCAAAAAACAAGCAAGTACATGATTGAAGAGAAAACAACAATAACAAAACAAAACGAGATGGAAGATAGAGGAAGCACGCTCAAAAACAAACCCAGCCAAATACATTTCAAATCGATGATTGAGTTGCCAAAGGAAAAGAGATGTGCTTGCAATTGTTTTAAGCAGTAGCCGACTATCAAAACCTTTTTTCGGAAACGTTCAAGTGTAGCTTCACTTCCGGGCCGTTGGTGATACCCGAATTTATTCTGATAATTGGTTGGATAGTTTTGCTTGACAAGTAGAGGATGCTGATGAGGAATGTCCGGTAATTCGCGAAACAGCTGATACATCCAACCACCTTCCTGTCTTATAGGACTTTGCCCAAATAAATTTGACAAGCATATCTTTTCCTCTGTTGGTTAAGCTACACTTGTAGTTATTAGTCAGTGTATGGTTTTTAAGCTGAGATCAAAAAAACAACAATAATGATTGAAGAGAAACCAACAATAACAAACAAAACAAATTAACCGAAAATCTTTTTTTATAATTTTTAATATTACTAATATTATGTTTTTAATATTAAACAAATTATGCTAGTTCTTCCGATTTTAAATTTTATTTTTTTTTTTTTCAAAATAATTTCGCAAATTTGTTGTGGGGTTTTTTTGTACAAAAGAACTTTATTTTTCTATTGAAACTAAAATATTATAAAAAAACACTAATAAAATCACGTGGAACATGGAAACTTAATCTAAAATTAAAAATAAAACTTCCAACAACTAAAACATACGTAAACAACGTTGTGTGAATAGTCAAGAAAAATGGTGAAATTTCACATCATCAGATTTAATGTGATGAAAAACAAATAGCAATAGACGTTAAGGTTTACATCAACAATTGAGTTCATTTCATATGGAAATTTAAAATAAATGCTTGATATTTTGAGAAAAACTTGCCGACTAACTAGCTACTACTTTTGAGACACCTTGATGATAGGAAATTAGAAATAACTTGATAAAATCGCTTGCAAATGAAAAAAGATTGTCACCGAAATAAAAAAAATAAACTGAAACTTTTTGTAAAGCTACGGCTACCTTACATTAATAGTAAAAATACCAAGAGGAAAGTGAAACCTTATTTCTTATTCATTGTAATATAAACAATCACACATTCGTGTATCCCTAGCCACAACGCTACTGCGGTAAATTTTGAAATTAAACTTCCAAGAGTACAACGGACTATTCATACTAAATAGTATCACTTGGTTTCTTCCTTACGACGAACTTTTGTAGAAGAATTGCAAAAATAATCGGGAAAGAATCATTGTCAACTACTTGGACGCATACAAACCAAATGTTCCGTACTAAGGCATCATCCATAATTGTTCCTATACCCTCAAAAATTTTTTTTTTTTTTTTTTATGAAAATTAACTATTTCGTATACTATTTCTTTTCCCCCAAGAAAATTTCAAGAAGATGAATTCTGCAAGCGAAAATATTGATGTTAGTTGTAACAAAATAAATACGATTATTATTGTACGTCCCAATTGGATACCCATTTGCTTATTGCAATTAGTTACACATCAGAAAACATACAGTTAGGTTGTCAATTAAAAACAACAAAGCAACCTCCAAAATTTCTTGCCACCGAAGATTGTATAGTGATTATGAAATGTTGAAAAACTGCAAAAACCGCGAACCATAAAGCACACCTAGTATATGGAGACAATTTTAAAAAATCTTTGCACATATTACTTTTATTTCTTTTTTTTCTATATTGCTTCAGGTTATTTTGTCGGACAAAAAAAAAAAGCTCACCCAAAATAAAAAATAAATCCGAACGAAAAAACCAACAATACACAATGAGAAAACTCCTATAACAACAATAGAAAAAACTACAACAAAAGCCAATGTTAAGCTGAAATAAGTCGGCAATACGATTCATTCGTCACTCTTCCAGCCAGTCGTAATCAATAGTTCAATTCTTCAAAACCGAGAGGAAAAAAGAAGAGATCAAATAATAAACTTCACTCGACCCATAATTATATGGATTGTCTTTTTGTTCCATTCCGGCAAAACGAGTCAGCCGGGCGCCGTCGACGCAGAGTCTAAGAAGAAATCGTACGTCGGAAGTGAACTGGAGTAACCCCGTTTATCACAAATTGCCGAGATGGAACAAATTAAACAAAAAAGAATATAGCCAGCAAATTAAAATCACAATGAGCAGCAAGTCCGGCTAGATAAATTTCCGCAGAATAAAGATTAAACACAGCCACACCATAATAAAAAATGCGTTGAATTGACGTAAGAAAAAAAACGAGAAAACAATGTTAGGCGTTGGTTATTTACGTTGCAAACCAGTCCGACGGAGTTCAGATCAATATTTAATGACTTAATCGAATTTAAGTCTTATTAACACAAATGATTAACAAACGGTTTGGAAAAAGAACTTTTTTGGTAATTTCTGCTATAATTAAGACATTTAGTGTCATTCGGTTCTTATGAGTTATTAACAGAGTTCTATTTTTGCAAGAGACCTTTTGCGAATATAGCATTTTTAATCCCATTTTTTAAAATTATTTCTGCTTAGTAAGACAGATTTCTTACATAAACATCTATGGACGATTACCACGGCTGCGAATCAATTTATTATACTTGGAAATTATTATTAATCCTGCTAGGTTTGCTCTAAACAAGATCAGAAGGAAGTGAATAACAATTCACGCATATATTAAAAATTAATTTCTAAAGGGAAATGGCGAGCCACGTGGACTGCAATGGTTAGCAGCCCGCCTTCATCAGAGGCGTCGTGCGTTCAAGCGCCAGTTTCGCAGTGGCGTTAGCCCTCTCAATAGAACGGTGACATTTCTGGGGGTTTTCAAAGCTTCTCTAAGTGGGCTTCACCGGGACGCTTCGGAATCGGGCTATCAAAAAAGGAGGTCGCCGCTTGTTCATTGAGTAACAACTCTGAGAGAGAACGTCACCACTCTGGCCTTGTGTGAAGCATAAATATTCACACGTTTTTGTTTTGTTGTCTATCATAAACCAGGCTAGAGGAAATAGTGCGTTTTCTGGCAGCATATCGCATCCTCTTGTGAAAGAGGCATTTTTCTTTCATTTCCATTTTGAATTTTATTAATTTTAGGAAAACGAGTAGATGGATGAGCCAATGTAGCGGCCACTTTAGCAGCCCAGCACACAACGGGCGCTAGTGTTTTTCGCCGCTGTCCCCATTCGAGTAAACCAAATGTTGTTTGTGTGAATTATTTAGCACACGAGACCGAGACGCTTATTGGCCATATTTTGACGTTAGAGGAAATATGTACATCAATGTTTCGTACAACTTGTAATGAATTGTTACAAAAAATATGCGTACCAACTATAACGCAATTGCAGTTCTTATTCCTAATAAGATTCTGTATTACTACATAAAAATATAATGTTTGTAGTTTTTTTTAGAAAAGAACAGACATTTATTAAAATGTTTTTTTTTTTTTTTTTTTTTTTTTGAGGGGGGGGTTCTGTTTTACTAAAAGTATTTAGGGCAATTCAATATAAAGTTGACCACAATCTTTATGATTTACACAGATTGCCTTTAAAATTAGAATATTGCAAACATTTTGCGATTTATCCAATGAAAAAAGTATAAGTGAACTAAATATTTTGTTACTGCATGTGCGGTTCCACTTAGCTTAAAACACACTGAAAAAAAGCATGTCCGGTTCCAAAGATTTTTATCTTTACTTTAACAATTTTGGTATTGATTCCGAGCCAAAGAAGCGGAGAATACAAGTAAGGATACTTTTAAGACACAATTCTCTTTTAAATTTGGGGTTTGTGTACTTGCTTCTATGAAGCAAATTTTAATTTTTCGCTTTTTCAGATGTGTTTCTTCATATGCTATTAAAGTCCTTTAAAACTAGTTAACGACAACTTTATTTCCCAAATTAAAACTCGACTTCCAGTAGAAATTATGGTATGTTGCAAGTAAGAAACGTCTTTAAACTAAAGTGTTGAAAAACATGTCCTATATTTGAACGATTTTTTGCTTTGTAGTCAAGATGCAAAGAGACAACAAATTTAAAGACAATTTCATTAAATTTAAAGAAGTTTTCTGAATTATTAAAGTCAAGTTGAACTTATCCCAAACATTTTTTCTTTCATGTTATGATACCCATTTTTAAGTGAAATCACTTAGTTATAAGGACAATACGACTTCATTGACAAGTTTATCGACTTTTGGACAAGGAAAAAAACATTATATTAGAGAAATGCGTCTTCTATGCTAAGCAAAATTTGCATTCGTATTTTAAAGACATGAAATCTTTGACATCACGACAATATTTTTTTCAGGGCATAGAACACTCTCTGAAAAAGATCACTCCGCGAACAGTGTCACTTCTATAAGCTATAAAAATATGACTCAATCTGGTTGAAATTGCGGCAGTTGTAGTTATACACTGAAAAAATTGGTCGTGATTGCATGTCCTTAAAATATGAGTATGAATTTTACTTAGCTTAGAAGATGCATTTCGCTGATAAAAAGTTGTTTTCCTTGTCCAGAAGTTGATAAACTTTTCAATGAAGTTGTTTTATCCTTATAAATAAGTGATTCGACTTTTTACATTAAAGAAAAATTTTATTAGATCAAATTTGAACACAATTCACTAAATTCAAGAAATAATTTAGTGAATTTGTGTTCAAATTTGTTGACTTTCAACACTTTATTGTAAAGGAGTTTTTACTTGAATTATAAACATAATACCGTCTTGAAGCCGAGTATTCAACAAATCCTTAACATGTTTTTAAAGGAATCTGATAGGACATGAAAAAATAAATTAAAAAATGAATAAATTTGAATTTAAATACTAATATCATGTACGCAACACTCAAAACAGAAAGGTGTCCCTGCTTCAATTGTCCGCTTCTTTGCCTTGGAATCAATGTAAAGACGACGAAATCTTTGGATCCAGACAAGCATTTGTTTTAATGTAAGAGAATCCGTGCCGCTATAGGTAATAACACTTACCCTAGTAGGGGAGCCACCATGGATAAAATTGATAGCATGCCAATATTCCATGCAAAATGTCGCTGGGTTTATCCCCAGTTTGACAACCAAAAAGTTTTACAGCTTATAATTCCCTCTCAGATATGCTGGTGACATTTCTGAGTGTTTCAAAGCTCCTCTAATCAATTTCGCCGTAATATGAATCGATGTCCAGGCATAAAAAAGAGGTCATCACAATGGAGTGAACAGTCTAAGGGTAAGGGTCACACTACACACAAAAAAAATTTTTCTGATTCAATCACGAAATTAATTGATCCAATTAATTTTTTAATTGAAATGTCTTCAATCACAGAAATGATAGTATTCAATTAAAAAATTAATTGAAGGTCAATTAAAACTATCTGATCCAATTAAAAAAATTAATTGATACTTATTAATTTTTGTGATGATTTTCGTTTCAATTAAAAATTTGTGATCAATTAAATTTTGTAATTGAATATTTTTTCAGAAATCGTCAATTGCAAGAGACTTCTTGAGATTGGGATATATTTTTGGTGGAAATTTTTTTTTTCTGAGTAGCAACATATATTTGCGAAATAAACGTATCTCAAAATCTTATTTCCAGGACATTTTCATCACGATATGTGGTTACCGTTTTTGCTGAAAATTCTTTATTCCTCAAGTACATATACCCTGCTATAACTACAAGAGCTTTTGTACTGCGTGTTGACGTGTTTTGCTAGTAAAACTAAGGGCACTTATCCTAGCGTGGCCGTGACTATACGCTCAATTCGCACCAGTCTTCCTGTCAGTGAGCTCATCGTATTCTAACGTAATATGACAGCATCGATATTAAGAAAAATGTCCCTTAGTCGAGATCGCTTTAAAATCAAAAACATAAAGAATAATTCAATTGTCAACTCGGGTCTTTATCACAGTGCAATGCGGACATTGGTGAACATTTGAACAAAAATTTTATTTCAGTTTTTGGAGATTTCCGAATAATATCTTTGTGTCGTTGTTCGTTAAATTACGAAAATTTACTGCAATTTTCATATTTTCCAATTACCATATACGAAATTATTGTCATAAAAACAAAAATTAACTAAAAGTAAAGAAAAAATCATTGGCGTCAAATCATTATCACAATTACTGCGCCGTAGTTCATTCTTATTAAGAATCTCCTCTAGTGAGCATTGAACTTATTTGTATGGTCATTGAAATTTATACCCACCGTTAGTTCGTAAAATGCTTGGTATAAAGAAATTTTCTTAAGATGGGGAAATATTAAAAATTAACTAAAATAAAATACATTGTTGTCATAAACGTAAGTTATTTTCAAGGTCAAGTATGAAATCATCATATGGGATAAATTTTTGTTCTATGTTAAGGACAAATAGCATTCGTATTTCAGGAACATGAACTCTTTTTGGTTCCACCATATTCTTCATGATAACCCAAAATTAAACTAGATTAAAAAGATAAAATTTTGGGGAATTCGCAACATTAACCGACTTTTCCTCTGTTGGTTAAGCTACACTTGTAGTTTAGTCAATGCATTCGGTTAAGCTGAGATCAAAAAACAACATAATGATTGAAGAGAAACCACGCTCAAAAAACAAACCCAGCCAACTACAATTCAAATCGATGATTTGAGTTTGCAAAGGAAAAGAGATGTGCTTGCAAATTCTGTTTAGGCAGTAGCCGACTATCAAACCTTTTTTGGAACGCTCAAGTGTAGTTCACTTTGGGTTAAGTGAATTACCCGAATTTATTCTGATAATTGGGTGATAGCTTTGCT
>PGFW01035945.1:8757-24979 GCA_003123925.1 Haematobia irritans | reverse complement strand
TTAAGATTCTACATTCCATAGAAAAAATCATGAACCGCGAGGAGAGCTTTAGCTCACCATCCAATCTTTTTAAGCCCAAAAAGAGCCAGTTGCGTCAACATTTTTCAAACTGGCTCATACAGTTCTTTTATTGTAATTATTAATGTTTACCAGCGAAAAAGCATTCGCCATAAAAGTAGTGAAAAATCGTTCTTTTTTTGCCATCGAAAGTGGTGCCAAAACACGCGGCTTGTTCATGGGACGATGTCCACCATTTCAAATGCTGTTGCACCTGAATGCAACACTTCTTCTGCAATAATTTGCCAAATTAAATATATTTTTTTTAATTGTATGATTTTTTCAAGCATAGTACCGCTTTCTGAAACGTTCGATATCAATTTTTTTTCAAAAATTGGCATTTTTTAAGAATTGGGATTTTTATATTTTTGTCGAAAAAAAATTAATTAAAAATTGTACCCATTTATAATCCTTATTCTGTTTTTAAAAACTATTTGAAACAGAAAAAAAGTTAAAAATTCCTTTCAAAAATATGAAAAAAAGCGAGTTGCAAAAAATTGAATTAAAAGAGCTTCCTTGAGTTAGTTAAAATTAAAGGAAATCTTTGGGAGAACATTTTTGGAAGTGCTTTTAAAGTAGTGCCTAGTTCATATTTTCGTCTCCGTCGGCAGAAGGTACAAGATAGGAACACATGGTGTCTTTGCGCAAAAATGCTCATTGGTGCGGGCCCTGAGCACGGTTTGCCACAGTTGTTAGAATTCCATCAAAAACTAGTAAAAATTTCATTTCTGTCGTAGATTGTAGCAAGTCATGATTTTGGTAGATCAAATCTATTAGTAAATAAAATTTAGGACCAATGTTTGTAAATAAATCAAAAATCTTAGCGTAAAGGTTAATTATAAAAAAAAATTTTTGGTTGAAAGGTTTCTATTAAAAAGATTTGCAGAAATAAAATTTTACAATACAATCAAAAAGACAAAGAACAAAAAGGAAATAAAATTTTTGACAAAAATTTCTATAGAAATAAAACTTTTGACAACATTTTCAATGGGAAATAAAATTTTGATAACATGTTTCTATGGCGAAATAAAATTTTGACAAAATTTCTTATAGAAATAAAATTTCTGACCAAATTTTCTATCAAATAAATTTGGACAAAAATTTCTATAGCAATAAAATTTTTGACAAAATTTTCCAAAGAAATAACAATTTTTGACAAAAATTTCCAAAGGAATAAAAGTTTTGACAAAATTTTCTATAGCAATTAAAATTTGAACAAGAATTGTTCCAAACAACAAAAATTTTTGGACAAAATTTCTACAGCCAATAAAATTTTTGACAAAATTTTCCAAAGAAATAAAAGTTTGATTAAAATTTTCTATGTAAATAATATTTTGACAAAAACTTTCCATAGAATATAAAATTTTGACCAAATTTTCTATAGATAAATTTTAAGAAAAATTTTCTATAGAAATAAATTTTGACAAAATTTCTATAGAAATAAAAATGCTTGACCAAAATTTTCTATGAAAATAGAAATTTAGACCAAATTTTTCTATAAACAACATTTTATTAAAAAAAAATTACAAAATATGTAGAAATAACATTCGAAAACCAATTTCCTATTAGAATAGAACTTTAACAAAATTTTCTGTAGAAATAAAATTTTGAGAAATGCTACAGGAAATAACATTTTGACAAAATTTTCTATAGAAATACAATTTCGACCAAATGTTCTATAGAAATAAAGTTTTGAGAAAATTTCTATAAAAAATAAAATTTTTGACAAAATTTTCCATAGAAAATTAAAATTTGACAAAATTTTTCCAAAGAAATACATTTGCGACAAAATTTTCTATTTAGAAATAAACTTTTGACAAAATTTCTTATGGAAATAAACATTTTTGAGAAAATCTTCGTAGAAATAAAATGTTGACACCAATATTATTACGGAATACAATTTCGCATACAATTGTCTATGAGATAAAACTGTTGAACCACAATTTTCTATAAAAATAAAATTTTAAGCTAAATTTTCTAATGGAAATTAAATTTTTGACCAACAATTTTCTAAAAAAAAAAAAATTGACAAAAATATATAGGAATAAAATTTCGAGACAATTTCTATAGAGATAAAACTTGACAAAATTTTCTATAGAATAAAATTTGACAACATCTTCTATATGGAAAAACATTTTTGACAAAATTTTTCTATAGGAATACGATTTAAAGACCAAATTTCTATAGAAATAAAATTTTTGAGAAATTTTCTATAAAAATAAAATTTTGAGAAATTTTTATGTAAAATAAAGTTTTGTACAAAATTTTCTGTGGAAATAAAATTTTTTGACAAAAATTTTCTGTGGAAATAAATTTGACAAAATTTTCGATACAAATTTAAAATTATGACAACATTTTTCCAAATGAAATAAAGTTTTATAAAATTTTCTATGGAAATAAAATTTTTGACAAAATTTTCTCATTGGAAATAAAAATTTTGACAAAATTTTCCATAGAAATAAAATTTTGTGACAATTTCCATAGAAATAAAATTTGTGACAATTTTCTATAGAGATAAAACTTTGACACAAATGTTCTATTTAGAAATAAATATTTGACAAAAAATTTCTATGGAAATAAAATTTTGGCAAAGATTTTCAATAGAAATAAAACGCATTATTCTATAGCAGATAAAATTTGACAAAAATTTTCTATAGAAATAAAATCTTTACCGCCATTTCTATAAAAATAAAATCTTTGGACAAAATTTTCATAGAAATTAAATGTTGACAAAATTTTACTATAGGAAATAAAAATTTTTGAGAGGAAATTTCTATTAGAATAAAATTTTTTGTTCAAAATTTCCTATTAGAAATAAAATTTTGTTCAAAATTTCTATAGAAATAAAATTTTTGTCAAAATATTTCTATAGAAATAAATTTTGACAAAATGTCTGTATAGAAATACAATTTGAGACAATTTTCTATAGAGATAAAGCTTTGACAAATTTATAGAACATAAAATTTGACAAACATTTTCTGTAGAAATAAAACAAAGACAAGACAAATTTTTATAGAAATAAAATTTTGAGAAAATTTTGTGCTTGTTCTTTGTTTTATTTCTACAGAAAATGTTGTTTCAAATTTTTATGTTCTATAAATTTGGTCAAAGCTTTATCTCTATAGAAAATTGTTCTCAAAATTGTATTTCTATACAACATTTTGTCAAAATTTTATTCTATAGAAAAATTTTGACAAAATTTTATTTCTATAGAAAATTTGACAAAAATTTTTATTTCTATTAGGAAATTTTGACAAAATTTTATTTCTAATAGAAAATTTTTCTCAAAATTTTATTTCTATTTAAGAAAATTTTGTCCATTTTATTCTATTTAAGAAAATTTTGCTCAAAATTTATTATTTTTATAGAAAATGCGGTAAAGATTTTATTTCTATAGAAAATTTGTCAAAATTTTATCTCTATAGAATATGGTTTTATTTCTATTGAAAATTTTGCCAAAATTTTATTTCCATATGAAATTTTTGTCAAAATTTTATTTCTATAGAAACATTTTGGTCAAAGTTTTATCTTCGTATAGAAAATTGTCACAAAATTTATTTCTATGGAAAATTGTCACAAAATTTTATCATGCCGAAAATTTTTGTCAAAATTTATTTCATAGAAAATTCTTCTCAAAAATTTTATTTCCACTAGAAAATTTAATCAAAACTCTTTATTTCTTTGGAAAAATGTTGTCGATAATTTTATTTGTATCGAAAATTTTGTCAAAATTTATTTCCACAGAAAATTTTGTCAAATTTTATTTCCACAGAAATTTTGCTTACAAAACTTTTATTTCATAGAAAATTTTTCTCAATTTTATGTTTATTAAGAAAATTTTCTCAAAATTTTATTTCTGATAGAACATTTCGGTTCGAAATCGGTATTTCTATAGAAAATTTTGTCAAAATGTTATTTTATAGCAAAATGTTGTCAAAAGTTTATTTCCTAATAGAAAAATTTTGTCAAATTTTATCTCTTATAGAAATTGTTCTCGAAATTTTATTCCTATATATTTGTCAATTTTTTTTTTTAGAAAATTTTGTCAAAATGTGTAATTTCCATAGAAAAATTTAGCTAAATTTTATTTTTTAGGAAATTTTGTGCGTCAAAGTTTTATCTTTACGATAGAACAATTGTATCGAAATTGTTATTCCTATATATTGTTGTCAACATTTTATTTCTATAGAAGATTTTCTCAAAATGTTATTTCCATAGAAAATTTTTTGTCAAAAGTTTATTTCTATAGAAAAATTTCTGTTCAAAATTTGCTATTTCTTTGGAAAAATTTTGTCAAATTTTATTTCTATGGAAAATTTTTGTCAAAATTTTATTTTATAGAAAATTTTCTCAAAATCTTATTTCTATAGAACATTTGGCCGGAAATTGTTATTTCTAAAGAAAAATTTTTGTCAAAATGTTATTTCTGTAGAAAAATTTCTCAAATTTTATTTCTACAAAGAAATTTTGTTAAAGTTCTATCTCTTTATAGGGAAATTTTTCGAAATGTTATTTCTACATATTTTGTAATTTTTTATAAAAAATGTTGTTATAGAAATTTGGTCTAAATTTATTTTCATAAGAAAAGTTTGGTCAACAATTTTATTTCTATAGAAAATTTGTCAAATTTTATTTCTATAGAAAATTTTGCTTAAAATTTTATTTCTATTACGAAAATTTTGGTCAAAATTTATTTTCTATGAAGTTTTGTCAAAATATTATTATACATAGAAAATTTTTATCAAACTTTTATTTCTTTGGAAAATTTTGTCAAAATTTTATTGCTGTAGAAAATTTTGTCAAAATTTTTTTTGTTTGGAAAATTTTGTCAAAATTTTATTGCTATATAGAAAATTTTGTCAAATTTTATTCCTTTTGCGAAAATTTGTCAAAATTTTATTTCTTTGCGAAAATTTTGTCAAAATTTTATTGCTATAGAAAATTTTTTGTTCAAAAATTTATTTGATAGAAAAATTTTCGCGTCAGAATTTTATTTCTATAGAAAAGTATTTTCAAAATTTTATTTCCATAGGAAAATGTTATCAAAAAATTTATTTCCCATATGAAAATGTTGTCAAAGTTTATTTCTATAGAAATTTTTGTCAAAATTTTATTTCTATTTTGTCTTTTGTCCTTTGATTTTTGTATGTAAAAAAATTTTATTTCTCAACTTTTTATAGAAACTTTCCCAAAAATTTTTTTTTATATTAACTTTTAACCTAAATTTTTATTTATTTACAAAACATTGTCCTAAATTTATATTCTCTTAAATTATTTACAAACATTAGATTCTACCAAATCATACAAACAATGTAGTAGAGATGAAATTTTACTATTTTTGATGGAATTTAACAACTGTGCGCAAAAACCGTGCTCAGGGGGCCACATTGAGCATTTTTTGCCAAAGACACTCATGTGTCTATCTGTTACTTCTGCGACGGAGACGAAAAATATGAACTACGCCACTACTTTATAAAGCACTTCCAAAAATGTTCTCCCAAAGATTTCCTTAATCTAACTTAACCTCAGCAGCTCTTTTAATTCCAATTTTTTTTGCCAACTCGCCTTCTTTTCATATTTTTGAAACGGAAATTTTAACTTTTTCTGCTTTCAAATAGTTTTTAAACAGAATTAACGAATTACATAAAATGCATACATTTATTAAATTTTTTCGACAAAAATATAAAATCCATTCTTAAAAAAAAGCCAATTTTTGAAAAAAATTGATAATCGAACGTTTCAGACAAGCGTACTATGCTTGAAAATCATACAATTTAAAAAAAATATAATTTATTGGTCAAATTATTGCAAACGAAGTGTGTGCAATTCAGTGCAACAGCATTTGAAATGGTGGATATTCCGTCCCAGTACAAGGCCGCTGTTTTGCACACTTTTCGGATCAAAAAAGAACATTTTCACTTTACTTTTATTGCGTTGCTTTTTTCGCCTGGGTAAAACATATAATAACAATAAAAGAAACTGTATGAGCCAGTTTGAAAAATGTTGACCACTGGACTCTTTTTGGGCTTAAAAGATTCGGATGGTGAGCTAAGCTCTCCTCGCGGTTCATGATTTTTTCTATGGATGTAGAATCTTAATTATGAGAATTCCCATATCTGAATGACTTATTTTATCCATTATTATTTAGGTCCTCATCTCTTTGGCCCTTGTTGCCAGCGCTGTAGCTACTCCTGGTTATTTGGGTGATCTTGACATGGCTACTATGGCGCCATGCCATTGCTGCTGCTCCTTGCTATTTCATATGCAGCTCCAGCCATAACTAAAATTGCTGCGGCTCCCGCCATCTCTTATTCAGCTCCTGCTTATGCTCATGCCCCATCTATTCATTATGCTGCTCCAGCTATTACTAAAATCGCTGCTGCCCCAGCAATTTTCTTATGCTGCTCAACTATCACCAAATATGCTGCCCGTTCGATTTTCCTATGCTGCCCCAGCCATTACAAAAGTAGCTGCTGCTCCAGCTATCTCTTATGCTGCCCCAGCCATTACTAAAATATACATCGGCACCCACATACTCTTATGCTGCCCCTGCCATTTACTAAATACGCTGCTGCCCCAGCTATTTTCTTACTGCCCTCCAGCTATTACTAAATACGCTGCTGCTCCAGCAATTTCATTATGCTGCCCCAGCTGTAACCCAAAATTGCTGCAGCTCCAGCAATTTCATATTCAGCTCAGCCTTAAGCTTTTGACCATGGTTATGGACATGGCTTAAGCTATGGTCATGTTGGTAAGAGCTTATCTTTACTTGACGCGCATCCTAGTAAAAGAGTCTTTGAGTAAATTTGAAAGATTCGACAGAGCTTTGTAAGAGCGGATGTGATGAGGACCTTAAGTATGGCAGTTGTAAAGACGAAAGATTGCTATGTGAAATCTCTTATGCTGTTTTAAAATTTTCATTTCTGCAAATTGTATTTCTGTGTTTTCTATAAAAACTTGATCCTCGATTTTTATTTTTTGCATTATCTGTTGTTAATTAAAAAAAATATATAAAAAAATTGTGTTTTTATTTTTAAGTAAATCTAAGGTCATGGGCAAAAAAAATATAAAGATCGGCTTGTTTAAATGTAAAACCTAAGAAACAAAGTTATCGTAATTTGCCATTTCTTCGTATCATTAGGATTTGGAATTACGTATTGAATTTTTTACTGGTAGATTTTTTTAATGTTGTATTGTATATAATTAATCTCCAAAATTTCTTCTAAAGAAATACAATTTTTGACAAAATTTCCTATAGAAATAAAATTTGACAAATTTCTATACAAATAAAATTTTTGAAAAAATCTTGACAAAATTTTCTATACACAATAAAATTTTGAAAAATGTTGACAAAATTTTCTCATAAAACAAATAAATTGACGAAACTTTCTATTAGAACAAGTACTATATGGCCGTAAGTTCGGCCCAGGCCGAATCTTATGTAACCTCCACCATTGGAATGCGTAGAAACTTTTACGAAAGCCTGTCATTCCCACAATCGAATTACTTGGGTTGTGGTATCTTTAAAACTTCTTAAAGGGCGATACGGTCAAAATATTGCGTCAAGGGATAAAACGCGATAAATCGGTGAAAATCGTTTATTTTAAAAAATCAAAATTAAACTTCATTTTTCAAGTTCAATTAGTATAAAATTTCAGGAAAACATGTTCAGTTAGGACTTTCGCTTTTCCAAATCCGAATTGCCGGGGCCTCACGCTGACACCTGCCATCAGATTTCTGTATCAGCCACCTTGTCCACCGTCTTCGCACACAGAAAGCCAGTTTGCCTTGAACTGCTGCTTCGTCCTTAGCCAGTTTTTTATGCCCTTTCACACTACTGTGGTACAGGGTATAATAAATTTGTGCATTTGATATGTAACGCCAAGAAATAGTGGTATCTAAGACCCATCTTTAGTATACCGATCGGCTAAGAATAAAATTCTGAGTCGATTTAGCGATGTCCGCTGTCTGTCTGTCTGTCTGTCCGTCCGTCCGTCCTGTCTGTATATGTAATTTTGTGCACAAAGTACAGCTCGCAATTTAAGCGGATCGTCCTTCAAATTTGCAGAGGGCCGTTTCTTGGGACAAGGACAATCGCTATTGGTTTTGGAGAAAATCACGTTCAGATTTAGTATATAGCTTTCATATATATTTATATCCCCGAATGTGGTCAATAGTTAGCTGTTTATCAAAACCGATTTTCTTGAAAATACCGTACATCCAAATATTTTATGAATCTCGAAAAGCTTTGCAAAAATATCAGCCAAACTCGGTTCAGTGAACTTTAGATATAATAGCTCCCATCGATATATCTTATCGCACAATAGGGACTTATTATGGCCCCAGAAGCCAGATTTTTGGCCGAATTTTGGTTGAAATTTTGCCACTACGAGTACAATATAGTAGTATAGATTAAGTGTTCAAAATTGTGATTGAAATCGGATTTCAGATTTAGATATAGCTCCCATATATATATCTTCGCCCGATTTTGAACTTATATGCACCACAAAGCCAGAGTTTTGGCCCAATTTGGTTGAAATTTTGCACTAGGAGTACAATAGTGAATATAGTCTCATGTAGGTGCTAAATTTGATTGAAATCGGTTTAGATTTAGATATATCTCCCATATTATATGTTTTTCTGATTTCGACAAAAATGTCAAGATACAATATTTTCCTTGTTAAATCGCCACTGCTTTAGTCGAAAAGTTGTGCTAAAAATGACTCTAATTTTCTAAAATTCTTAATTTATATATATCGAGGCGATAAAATATAAATAAAACTTTGCGATTTCCTTAAAATTGCTTCAGATTTAGAATATGTTTCCCATATTTTTATACCACCTTCACCATACTGTGGTACAGGTATAATAAGGTTTGGTGCATTTGTATGTAACGCACAAATGCCAAGAAGGAGTAATCATAGACCAACCTTTAGTATACAGGATCGGCTTTAGAATTTAAATTCTGAGTCTGATTTAGCGATGTCCGTCTGTCTTCGTCGGTGTCCGTCTGTCTGTCCGTCGTCTGTCCGGTCTGTGCTGTCCTGTCTGTACTGTCCGTCTGTCTGCTCCGTCTGTTCTCTGTCCCGTCTGTGTCTGATCTTGATGTATTTTGTGTGCAGACAAAGTACAGCTCGCAGTTTTAGTCGATTGTCCTTAAAATTTGGTATTAAGGCCTGTTTCGGCTCAAAGACGATCCCTATTGATTTTGAAAAAAAATCGCGTTCAGATTTTAGATATAGCTGCCATTATATATTTTTTCGCCGATCTGGTCATAATTGGCGTGTATATCAACCGATCTTTCCTCAAAATTCCGTACATCGAATATTTATATGAGCTCTCGAAAAACTTTGCCAAAATTACGAGAAAAATTTCCGTTCAGATTTAGATATAGCTCCCATATATAGCTTTCGCCCGATTTACACTCATATTGTCCACAGAGGCCAATTTTTATGCCCGATTTTTAGTTGAAATTTTGCATAGGGAGTAAGGAATTAGGTTGTAAACTATGCGTGCCAATTTGCTTGAAATCGGTTCAGATTTGGATATATCTCCCTATAAAGCTTTCGCCGATTATTACCACTTCATATGACCACAGAGACCATTTTTAACTCCGATTTAGTTTGAAATTCTTGCACAAGGGAGTAGAATTAGCAATTGTTAGCTATTGCTGTGCCAAATTTGGTTGAAATCGGTTCAGATTTAGATATAGCTACCATATTATATGTTTTTCCTGATTTGCGACAAAAATGGTCAAAATACCAACATTTTTCCTTGCAAAAATCTTCACTGCTTAGTCAGAAAAGTTTGTAAAAATGACTCATAATTTTCCTAAATTCTAATACATATATATCGAGCGATAAAGGTCATAAATAAACTTTTTTCGAAGTTTCCATTAAAAATTGCTAGATTTAAACGTTTCCATTATTGTTTTTTACTAACATTGTGTTCCACCCTAGTGCATTAGCTGACTTAAATTTTGAGTCTATAGATTTTGTAGAAGTATATCAAATTCTTCCAGACTCGAGTGATATTTAAATGTATGTATTTGGGACAAACCTTATATATTAAAGCCCCCACACATTGACGCGATGTGATATGGTACTCGAAAATATTAGATCTACAAGTGGTGCCAGGCGTATAATATAGTCGGCCCCCGCCCGACTTTAGACTTTCCTTACTGTTTTTTACTAAACATTGTGTTCCACCCGTTTAGGTGCATTAGCGACTTAATTTTAGTCTATAGATTTTGTAGAAGTCTATCAAATCTTCCAGATTCGGAGTGAATTAAAATGTATGTATTTTGGGACAAAACCTTTATATATAGCCCCCAACATATTTGACGGTGTGATATGGCTATTCGAAAAATTTTAGATCTCAAAGTGGGAGGGTTAATATAGTCGGCCCCCGCCCCGACTTTTAACTTCCTTACTTGTTTTGGTTTCTTCTTTAGGTTCGCTTGACAATAAGCCCAGTATTCTCCAATTGGGCGGAGCTCTGGCGTGTGAGGGTTCTTGTCTTGCGGAAACCACCTGCCCACGTTGTTGGCGCGTACACTCCATGCTTTTTACCGTAATGGCAAGATGCCAAATCCGGCCAAAACAGCTACGGAACAAACCGTGTTTCTTCAGGAAAGGCAGCCAGGACTTATTTCAAACACTCTTTCACAGTAAATTTCTTGTGACAGCCCCGGAAGCTATGAAAATGCTGCTTTTCAAGCCACAGTTACAGATGGCCTTGCCAAACAGATATTTCTTGCGAACTTTGACAGCTTTTATGTGCTTGAAAATATCTGCTACCTTTCCCCTTCTTTTCCGTATAAACTCAGTCCCGGAAGCTTGCTTGTAGTCGGCTTTGGACGTAGGTTTCGTCATCCATTACCACGCAGTCCAAACACTTCGGTCAGCATCGTTCGTGTACAGCCTCCGGGATCGCGTTTGGGACGTCGTATTTTGTTTTATCATTCGCGATTTGGAGTCACTTACCTTCTTCTAAGTCCATAGTCCGGCTTCGTTTTTTGGCTCGATCACGGTTTTAGACCGATACACCCAAGCTTACTTGCGGCAAATCTCGAGAGAGAGGTTAGGTTTTCGCTTGAAACTCCGGCAAACTCTCTTTGTCGTCTCAGCGGCCTTCGTTTTTGGATTCCCCCCCGATCCAACTTCCCTGGTTCGAAAACGTTCCCGCAAGAACACTTTAATTACAATCGTGTAACGGTTGATTTGGAACTTTTAGCGATTTTGCAGCTTGCTATGCGAGTTAAGCTCGGATTTTCGCGAGCGCGAGCAAAAATTTTGATACGCTGCCTCTTTCTTGCTTGGACGGCATTTTTGACAACTGAAGAGTGAATTTCCAGAAATCAAAATAGGAGACAACATTCATACACACATATACCTTCCAAAATGAGGGGTGTTCAGAGGTTTTTAATAATGCAAAATTGAAAGAAAATACGGTCAAGTTTATATGGACCAAATTTTTGACCGTATCACCTTTAACGTCGTTTTCTAAATAGTGAGTTAAGTTCCATAGTGGTTATATATTAGACAAAAACGAATTCGATATGGGACCTTTTGCACGGTAACGTAGGAGAGCCAGAATGAAATTATGGGTGCTTATATAGGGCTTATATACAATGTATAAAACTTTATATGGACCAATTTTTGTGTTATTGGAGATCGATTTATCTGAGGGCTATATATAAACTATAGAACCGATATGGACCTATTTAGGCATGGTTGTAACGTCATATACTAGCACAATGTACCAAATCTCAACTGACTCGGAGCTCCAAAAACCAAAATCTCGGAACGGTTTTATATGGGGGCTAAATATGAATATGGACTTAACCCTTCAGGCATGGTTGGTTAATCATATATACAAACACACTGCTACAAATTTCAATCCAGATCGGATGAATATTACGCCTTTCTCCAAAAAGGCACCGGAGGTCAAAATCTGAGGGATCGGTTGTATATGCGGGGCTTATAAATTAATTATGGACGATATGGACCAATTCTGGCACGTCTGTAGAGACCATAACTAACACCATGTTGCCAAATTTCAACCAGATCGGCATGAATTTTTTGCTTCTCCAAAAGCCTCCGCAAGCCAAATTCTGGGATCGTTTATATGGGCTATATATAATTATGAAAAAAAAACCCGATGATTCGCCCAATTGCATATGTTGTAGAGACCATAACTAACCCCATGTTCCAAATTTCAATCGGAACGGATGAAATTTGCTTCTATTAAGAGGCTCCGCAAGGCCAAATCTGTGGGTCCGGTTTATATGGGGGGCTATATAAATTATGACGACGTCGCCCAATTTTGCATGGTTGTTAAGACACCAATATACTAAACACTATGTTCCATAATTCGAAGCACATGAGATGAAAATTTGCTTCTCTTAAAGGCTTCCGCAAGCCAGAATCGGTGGGATCGGATTATATGGGGACGTATATATAATTATGGACCGATGTGGGCCAATTTTTGCATGGTGTTTAGAACCATAACCTTACACCATGTACCAAATTTCAACCGGATCGGATGAAATTTGCTTCTTCTTTAGAGCAAATCGCAAGCCAAATTAAGGGTCCGTTATATCTTGGGGGCATACGTAAAAGTGGACCGATATTGGCCCATTTGTCAATACCACCGGACCTACATCAATAGCAACTACTTGTGCCAAGTTCAAGTACGAATTGCTTTTTTCGTTTCGGAAAGTTAGCGCTCGTGATTTCACCAACAGGCGGACGGACATTGCTTCAGATTGACTTAGAATTTCACCACGACCCAGAATATATATTTCTTTATGGGTCTTAGAAACAAACATTTCGATGTGTACAAAACGAAATGACAAAAGTTAATATACACACGCATTGGTGAGGGTGTAAAAATCGTAAACCCGTAACCAAATCTCGACGAATTAGTTTTAGATCATATTGGATATCCAACATCGCGATAGAATATTTTCAGCTTGGTCAAATATTTTTCTCGGTTCCGATTAGGATCACAAACTTGTGGATTGGTAAAACAACATTAGTCATCGCCTTTGTGACCGAATTTGCTTTATTAAAATTAAATTTTTATAACTCATGTTTTTTTTGCCACTTTTTAGATTGTTCTCTTTATACACAATTTCTTTCAGTGTTTCAATTTTATTTGAAATTTATTTTGGCCGACAAACTCACAATAATTTTTAAACATTCATGAAAACAGGAAATACTTAAAATATAACAAAGTATTGCAATTGGTAGAAATAAATTTTTGCTCCGAAATTACGCGATATCCACCACACCTTTTCCACCGTATCCACCACCTTCCTTCATAGCCGCCATAACCACCACCACAAATCCACCTTTTCCACCAAACACCCTCCACCACAGAATCCACCTTTCCACCATAACCACCGCCGCCACCACCTTCGCTAGCCACCATAACCAACCGCCTCCAAATCACACCTTTTCCACCATTAACCACCTCCACCGCTCCACCGAAACCACCTTTTCCACCAAAACCTTCATGGCCACCATATCCGCCTCCACCACACTGCTTTCCATCCATAACCGCCACCCCCTTCGTAACACCATAACCACCCCGCCGCCTCTTTGCCTCCGTAAACCACCACCACGCCTCCACCATAACCACCCCACCTTCCACAAGCAAGGCCAACTTTTTACAATGGAACTGCGAGCAAAACTTATTAGACAGGAGCAGCTACTATGCATGACCACTCCACCGCCACCGCCCACCATATCCGCCATAATCACCTCCACCACCATTGACCTCCACCACCGATATTTCGCCTCCACCACCACGCAATAGCCACGCACTAAAGGAAAAGCCAGCTAGAGATGAGTTACAGTTCAAAAGAAGAGCGAAAAGTAGAATGCCCTGGAAAAATAAAAAAAGCATGACATCTCTTTGGCGCACATATTCGTCTATTCATTTTAGAGAATTGTCGGTTGAGAAATTTTGCAGATATCTTTTGGCCGTTTTTGGACTAAAACTTAAGACTTCTTAATGTTGTCTCCTTAAGTTAGTCCTTTTGGGAAGTCTATGTTAGATAAAAACAGGCAGATTATATACATATATAAGCTAATTAAATTCTTGATCATTTTATATAGAGTATATAAATAATTATGGACCGTTATAATTCGATTTTTGCCTGCGTTCTTAAAGAGATGTCTGACGTCAGAATCTGCACACAAACATCTTTTTTTTTTTGATTCACAATAACGAACATTAATTGATCCAATTAAGTTTATTTGGGGAGCGTATTTATTAATTATGGGACCGCATACGAACAAATTTTCTGCATGGTTGTTAAAGTTCCACAGATGAATATTCATGAACAAAATTTCAACCCGATTCGGAATTGAATTTTTTCCTCCGCGAGCTCCGCAAACCAAATCTGAGGACTCGGTTTTATAATTGGAACCGGAAACACGCTTACCACTCCGCTGCCAAAAATAATCTACCAACATTTTAGGAAAATTTTACCAAAAATCTACCAAATTTACAAACTAATTTTTTTTTGTCAAAATTTTATTTAGTACAGAAAATTTTGTCGAAATTTACTTCTATAGAAATTTTGTCAAATTTTATTTTAATAGAAAATTCTTGTTTAAAATTGTATTATCCCTACGCGAAATGGATCAAAACCCCCCCACAAGTCCGGTTTAGGACTAGTTCCTTGTGTATGGAAAGTCCCAGTTCTTGGTCAAAAACGCATGCGAAGGACCGGCCCACTAACATGTTTCATTCTTGGAGGAGCTCAAATTTCATCCGAGTGTGTTGAAATTTGGTACATTGTGCTAGTATTATGGCCAGTTAACAACCATGCTAAATTACGGGTCCATATTCGGTCTATTATTCATATATAGCCCTCAGATAAATCGAATCCCCAATCACACAAAAAATTGCCGTCCATATCAAGTGCATAATTCTATATACCCATTATAAGCGACCCCCGTATTCAATTCTGGCCTCTCTACTACCGTTCGCCAAAAAAGTCCTTATCGATCGTAATTATCTGCTTAAGATACCCTTAAAACCGCCCCCCCCCGTACATAACTTTTTTGTCTCAATATCATACCACGTATGGACTAAGCTTCAATTCCTCTTTTCCTTATGAGAATTCCCATATCTGAATGACTTTATTTTCCATATTATTTAGGTCCTCATCTCTTTGGCCCTTGTTGCCAGCGCTGTAGCTACTCCTGGTTATTTGGGTGATCTTGATCATGGCTACTATGGCGGCCATGCCATTGCTGCTGCTCCTGCTATTTCATATGCAGCTCCAGCCATAACTAAAATTGCTGCGGCTCCCGCCATCTCTTATTCAGCTCCTGCTTATGCTCATGCCCCATCGTATTCATATGCTGCTCCAGCTATTACTAAAATCGCTGCTGCCCCAGCAATTTCTTATGCTGCTCCAACTATCACCAAATATGCTGCCCCTTCGATTTCCTATGCTGCCCCGGCCATTACAAAAGTAGCTGCTGCTCCAGCTATCTCTTATGCTGCCCCAGCCATTACTAAATATACATCGGCACCCACATACTCTTATGCTGCCCCTGCCATTACTAAATACGCTGCTGCCCCAGCTATTTCTTATGCCGCTCCAGCTATTACTAAATATGCTGCTGCTCCAGCAATTTCATATGCTGCCCCAGCTGTAACCAAAATTGCTGCAGCTCCAGCAATTTCATATTCAGCTCCAGCCTTAAGTTTTGACCATGGTTATGGACATGGCTTAAGCTATGGTCATGGTTGGTAAAAGCTTATCTTACTGAGCGCATCTAGTAAAAGGTCTTTGAGTAAATTTGAAAGTCGACAGAGCTTTGTAAGAGCCGGATGTGATGAGACCTTAAGTATGGAGTTGTAAGAGAAAGATGCTACGTGAAATCTTGCTGTTTAAAATTTCATTTCTGAAAATTGTATTCTGTGTTTTCTATTAAAAACTGATCCTCGATTTTTATTTTTGCATCTGTTGTTAATAAAAAAAATATATATAAAAAAAATGTGGTTTTTATTTTTAAGGTAAATCTAAGGTCATGGGCAAAAAAATATAGATCGGCTTTTAAATAGTAAAACCTAAGAAACAAATGTTATCGTAATTTGCCATTTTCGTATATTAGGATTTGGAATCACGGTTGGCATA
>PGFW01035941.1:12113-27227 GCA_003123925.1 Haematobia irritans | reverse complement strand
TTGGAACTACTTCCAAATTTTTTTGCTGGGATAATATAGGAAATAATAGAATTTAATAACTCCAGAATCATACTCGTATAAAAATGTATGACATACATACAAATGATTGAACAAAATGAACTTTTTCCAGTACATATTAAACTTGGCCAAGAAACGGAATAGTCTCTTCCTTATTGAGCAAACATTGTAGTGCTTGTAGTGAATAGTGAATAGAATAGTTATGAAAGTAATCGGTCGGTGTTGTAGTTCGTCTTAATGTATTGGTCCTAATGAATTTATGTTAAGTTTCTTTTCATAAAATTTAATTACCACATAGTCGTATAGTACAAAGCTTTTACTTTTCTCCGTCCAACAGAACCATAGAATTGCTTACAAAAGGTACACAAGACACAACGGAGCACAAATATATGTATCCCTTGAATATGAGGAGATTCATGTGCCAACAACAACTACAACAATAATGTTATTATTTATAACTCTATAATCTATGGCTCTAATACTAAAATCCTTTTGTGAAAATGAAAATTATTATCATTTATAAGCCTACGAATCTACTTTGTTCCAATTAAGGACATAAGTTCTGTGTACGTATATACATAATAAAGGATAGTCCTGGCGATAGACAATGGTGGTTTTAGTTTCTGCCTTAGTCTACAATAGTGTATATATTGTATAGGCGTACAAAAAAATATATATTTCTAGTCAATCCATATAAAATCTTCCAGATAAGAACTAAAACTGTATAATAATCTGCATATTACTGAAAATACAAAAATTGAAGATCTACTTTTCTTCTAATCGACATTTCATCAAAAAAAGGATATTGGAAAAAAAAATAATTTGGATTTGATTTCAATTTAGGAGTCCAAATGAATAATCAAGCTTTCATGCTGACCAAAATTGACTTAATGAATCAAAAAATAAATAATTTCTCATTTGGCAAAGCACCGATTGCCAAGTCGATCTCGTTTTTTAAAAGACTCATGTGTCCACTAACTGTAAGAGGTTTCAATATCCTACCACTAAAGCTGAGGAAGATACCAAAATAGTAATATTGCCGTAGGGCGGGAGTTCGCCGTAGCCGATCTTATGTACCCTCGCCCATGGATAGCGTAGAAACTTCTACGGAAAAGACGTCATCCACAATCGAAATTACTTGGTGTGGTATCTTAAAACGTTTTTAAAAAACATCGTTTTCCTAAATTTGTCGATGTTAGTCGCATACCGTGGTATATATTTGACAAAAAAAATATGTGTAACGGGTAGTTGCTACTAAATAATTGAGGGAATCGAATCGCAGGGTAGTTAGGAGCCAGAAATTGAAATATGGGGTCGCTTCATAGTGGAGGTCTTATAATAGGCCGATTATTAACTTGATATCGACCGATTTTGTGTTGAATTGGGGATCGATTTACTGAGGCTATAAATATAGGACTATAGGCCAATATGGAATAGGTATAAGGGCGAAGCCTGTTGTCTAACCAGTAAATCAACTAGCACAAGGCATGTACCGAATTTCGATACACCTCGACTCGGATGAAATTTCTCTCTCCAAGAGGCTCGCAATAACGCAAATTCGGGACGGTTTTAAGGGGGCTTATATACTGTGATTATGGATCTGATATGGACCACTTTTGGCATGGTTTTAAATATCATAATTACTACCACCGGACGACCGAAATTTTCAACGCAGCATCAGGATGAATTTGCTTCTACCAAAAGGCACTCGGAGTTCAAATATGGGGATCGGTTTATATCGGGGTTATATATAATTATTGGACTGATATGAACCAATTCCCGCATGGATCTGTTGGATACCATTATGCTAATATCACGTGGTACCAAATTTCAACCTGAATCGGATTGAATTTTGTCTCTTCCGAATGGGCTACGAAGGTCACAAATTGGGGATCGGTTTTATATGGGGGCTATATATAATTATGTGACGATTTCGAAACAAATTTTTGCATGGTCATTAAATACCACTATCTAACTACCATGTACCAAATTCAGCCGGATCGGATGAAATTTGCCTCTCTCTTAGAGGCCTCCGCAAGCCAAATCGGTGGCGGGATCGGTTTTACTAGTGGGGGCTATATATAATTATGGAAGCGATGTGAACCAAGTTGTTGCATATTTTGTTAGTAGACCAGTATACTAACACGCATGTACAATTTCAGCCGGATAGGATAAATTTGCTTCTCTAGAGCCCCAAGCCAAATCTGGATCCGGTTATTATGGGGGCTATATATATTTATGGACCCAATGTGGACCAATTTCAACCAATTGGTTGTTAAAGACCATATACTAAACCATGGTACCAAATTCTCAGCCGATCGGAATGAAATTTGCTTCTCTAGAGCTGGCGAAAGCCAAATCGGGGGATCGGTTTATATGGGCTATATATAATCTATGACCGTAGTGACCAATTTTGCATGTTATAGAGAACCTTATCCTAACACCAAAATGTACCAAATTTCAGCCGATCGGAAGAAATAAGATTCTCTTAGAGGGTCCTGCAAGCCAAATTTGGGTCCGTCTATATATGGGGGGCTATACGTAAAAGTGAACCGATATGGCCCATTTGCAAATACCGATCCACCTACCACCAATAACACTACTTGTTCCAATTTTTAAGCCGTAGCGTTGTTTCGTCGTACGTTAGCCGTGATTTCCGACAGACGGACGGACATGCTTAGATCGACGTCTGAATTTCACCAGCACGCAGCAGAATCATATATACTTTATGGGGTCTTATGAGCAATATTTTACGATGTTTGACAAACGGAAGACAAGTTAATCTAGCCCCGCAATTCCTATGGTGAGGGTATAAAAAGCGTATTTTTTTTTAAAACATATTGAACTTAGACGGAACTTTGATATGAATTTAGGGAATTGTGTAACTAACAAAAAAATTTTTTCCGGTTGTACATTATCAACTTCCTTTCCACGCAGGCCTCCAGAAGTCAAATCGGAGGTTTATCTTAATCGGGGCTATAATGGATCCACCGTGGTGCAATGGTTAGCAATGCCCGGCTGCAACATAATAGGTCGTGGTTCAACCCCAGTTACGATCGAACACCAAAACATTTTTCATGTGATCGCGCCGTTGACTGCAGCTATGAAAAGCTAAATTCATGATCAGGCAGAACTCAGTGACAGGAGAGAAGTTACCCACCGTGGTATCGCAAAGACTGCATAAGTCTAATTTAGCCTGATATAAAGACGCCAGCTATATCTAACCCGCTCTATTCATCGTTTTATCGTGGCGTCTAAATTAAATTCGAATATTATTGGAAAGTGTCCTTAAAGCAGTAAGTGAAGGCCCTGGAAGACAAAAATTTCGGCGGCAGAATCATGGACATTCCAAGTGGTTTCCTAAAAGGAAGTTCCAATGCTGCATTGCTAAATCGCTCAAATAGATACCAAAATTCAGGATCTCAATCTTTGAATTTTGCCGCCTGGTATTTTGGAAAATAGGTTAGGTTATGGTGGCAGGCCCATTGTTATAGGAGTCACTTAGATATTCAGTCCATTGTGAAGACCACATGTTGGTGAACTTCCCCCCCTTTTTTCTCTTTATCACTTGAGTGTGCCCTGATCCATGTAAGTCTCAAATGACAAGGGACCTCTTTTTATAGCCGAGTCCGAAGGCGTTCCACCATTGCAGTGAAACCTATTTGAGAGAAGCTTTGAAAAACCTCTCAGAATGTCACCAAGCATTACTGAGGTTGGGATAATCCACCGCAAAACATTTGTGGTGTTCGACCAGAAGCATGAATCGAACCACGACCTTTTTTATGCAAGCGGGTAGTGCTAACCAGTTGCACCACGTGCTCCCATTTGGAGAATAAAGTGGCACTAAATAAATACCAAAGTGTCGATCATTGTATAAAGGCACCCATTCGCCAGAAGTAACCCCTCAACAAATACAAAAAAAATACTTCTTGCTTCAACAACACATATAAATTTTCAGGTGATTGGTCCAAACACGAAGATATTGTTTGTGACATTGTTCAAAACCACATTATGTTTACCTTAGGCATACACGTAGAAAAAAAAACTTTAAGGAAATTTTCTTTGTGTTGTACACTAATAGAAAAATTACGTTCCATAGTCGTGAACCAGACGGTGGCCAAAATGAAACGGAAAATGTTCACAAAACAATCAAAACGGAATTTTCTCAATTTTCGTTCCACCAGGGCGTTCACGATTTCATGAACGGCCATTCTTTCATCTTTTGCCTATGAAAAGTCCTTACAAATAGTCGTTTAGACAATTATTATTGAGCAACTCCTTCGATGTGCAATGTGCTATAGTGCGACTGTTAAACTGCGTAATGGCTGCAAGAAAACCACAGGGTTCGAGTCACGTAGCGGAAATCTTTTTTTAATTTTGTTTATCAAATTCGTAAACCTAACGTTTCAGATCGTGAACGCTGATTGTTATTTCGACTAACGCATGGATTCAATTTATCTTGGTTGTCGATTGACACCTGCCTGTTCTTCCGTTCGAGCAGCCACATGTGTGTTGATGTCACTTTTCAATGAACGAATCGTTTTGAAAGTGAACACGCCGTGCATTACTTTTTTCTATATGAGTGTGTATATATTTTTATAGGCGCCAATTTGGTTATTATTCCACTATTATAATTGCCGCATAATCCTTTCGTCTCTCTTTCCTATTACCATAATATGTTTAGGCAGGATCGAATTGCTAATCTAAATATATGTTTGCATCGCACACAATATTATTTAAAAAAATGTTATGTCCCAACACGATAAATATCCCAGCAAAAAAGCGTCGCCAAAAAGTAATTGAAAATGTTTCGTTTGGCGATCGGAAGCTGGTGCAAATTGACGCAGAAAGCAGATGAATTTGAACATGGGGCTGTCATATTAGGACGAAAAGTCCTCCATTTTCAAAGGCCGTTGCACTACGTTTCCATCACTTCTTAGGGTGTAATACGGTCGGGGGGGGGGGGGGGGGGGGGGGGGGGGAATTCAATGTTTTTGGATGTAAATTAAAAATTCTGTGATATTATTTGTCAAATAAAATTTTTATATATATTTTTTTTTTTAATTTTAATTGCGATTCTACCCTTGTCAGAAAATCGTTTGACCTCAGATATTTCCAAAAATTCACAATTTTTTTCAGATTGGATTTAGATTCTTTTGTCGACAAAATTTAAATGATTTGTACCATTTATGAATTCTTAACTCTGTGTTTAACCTATTTTGGAAATTAAAAAAGGTTAAAATTACCCATTTAAAGTATTGAAAAACCGAGATATAAAAATTGAAATTAAGAACTTCTTCTGGGTAGTCTAAAGTAAAGAACATCATTTGGAGTGCATCTTTTGGAATGCTTTTAAAGTTGATGCCTTTGGAAGAACTTCAACTTTTTTTTGCTGGGGATGTTCTAAACATAATTAACATAATATGTCGCAATAGTGTATGCTACTTTCATAGAACATTATAGTGCTGCATTATATGCTTGCACTTAAATATAATGTGCTAAAAATGTGAGTTCCAATCATGTAATTTTTACGTCCGTGTAGGCCAAGATACCACAGAACCTTTGTTGTACAGCGTGTTATGGTTTGTCGGCCGGTGGAAGGCCATTATTTGTGCTAAACGTAGCTAATTCGAACAACTCTAAATTGATTCTAAAATGTAATGTTGTTTATTGCATTAGATATAGCCACCCTGTATATCTAAACTTGAAGCAAAACACATACCTGTGTCAAATAGGAAGTCAATTTGGCTAAAACTGCGACTTAGACTTTGATTAGAATTATGGGTTCATAGACAGACGGGCATCGCTAATCGACTCTGAAGAGACCTGAGCATCATTTTTAAAGGCTTCATGAGGCTTTCTCGTCTCCTGCTGGATGTTGGAAAGATATGCCTGAATGGTGCAGGGTATAAAAATGTATTACTTTTCCGCCAATTTTGCAAATTACACTTTTTTTTAGAAAATTTTTGAACGTTATGATGGTCGATTAGTCGATCATTTGAAGATTTATGAAAATCAACTTTGCGAGTTGTTTTTGACAAAAAGTCTATTTTCGACTTTTGAGTAAAAGTTGACTTTGAATTTGAAAATTCGAAAAATTCTTTGTTTCGTATTTATAGTATGAAATGACCCATGATTTCTAATTTATGTGACAACTTATGTTCGTGCGTGCGGCGTACTAAAGCTCTTACTCCCAGTAAACTATTTGTATTGTCCCGTATTCCTACCACATATTCTTTTGCATGCTTGTGAGATTTCACTTATCGCATAAGGACCATTGAAAGGAATCTTGAGGAAGGGCATAAGCAACATTCCTGAAGGAAAATTTTTAGCATTAAAGCAGATGACTGCGTTCACAAATAACTAAATACCATTTGTTGCTTAATTGATTCATATATGTGGTTTGTGTGTGTGTTTGTTAGTCGCTTCTCCCTTAAGTTTTCCGTTTCCGTTTCCGTTGTTTTAGTGGATTCAATGGTATGGATATTCCTTAGTACTATGTCAAAAGGGTGGGGTGTGTGTGTTCTTTTTTTTAATTAATGCCTAGCATGTGCAGATAATTCATGTTGGGGGAGAGAAACAATATATCATTAACTTTAAGTGTAAAAGATTGATTTTCTAATTGGTTAAATGACATTTTTATGGATGATAATCTATTGTGAATCTTTTTGTTGTTTATATTTGTTTTCCGCAGTCATTGTGGCTGCAGAAATCGTTGTCTCATTTTTTAAAAGATTGTTTAATTTAGTAAAGGAAGCAAAATTAAATTATAAAACAACAAAAGACATACATAGTTACGAAATCATGGCCTTCTTGCCTAACCGCACAGTACAACTAGGATAAAGTTATAGTGTAAGCTCGTTATTTTTATTTTATCTTATTTAGACTATTTAGGGCCAATTTGAGAAACTACAAACGCAAGCATTTCTCTCTTATCAAAAAGAGTGCTCACGATTCTAAACAAAACAAGTAAGGAAAGTCTATCTAAGATCGGGCGGGACCGACTATTTTATAGCCCTTCCACCACTTTGTAAGTCCACATTTTCGATAGCGCGATATAAATCCGTCGCAAATGTCGTTGGATGCTATATGAATCCATAGCACATATATTCCCTGTATAATATGAGCAGATTCTGCGATACTTATAGATTTTACATTTAAGTCGTTTAATGCGCTTGAGGTTGGAACACATATGTTAAGTAAAAAAAAAAATAATAGGAAAACATTTTAAATATGAACCAATTTTGAAGGCCAACTTCGCAAAAGCGTATTTATTGATTTATCGTCGATAGATGTGTAATAGAGTAGTAGAAAATTTGGTGTCATTTTCGATAAGTTTTCGACTTAGCAGTGGCGATTTGTATAAGGAAATGTAAGGTATTTCGGCCAGTTTTGGCCTAAATAGGAAAAAACATAATATATGGATTTATATCGAAATGCAGAACGCGATTGGCAATCAAATTTCACGAATGCATAGGTAACTATGTTTGAATGCTACTACCTGTGCAAAAATTTCACGTAAATCGGATAACACTTTGACCTCTGTGGTCATATGAGCGAAAAATCGGGCGAATAAGATATATATGGGAGCTATATCAAAAATCTGAACGCGATTTCAACCAAAATAAACACGCATATGCCAGAACTTAAATTCCTACTGCCTGTGCAAAGTTTCAAGTTAATTTATATTCCTCTGGAAAATTTCAGCATTAATCAGAGTAAGCACTTTTGCCTCTGTGGGCATATTAAGTCCAAATCGGGCGAAATGATATATTATGGGAGCTATTATTCCCCTAAAAAATCTGAACAGGACTTCGCAACTAAAATTTTTGCACAATTAGCGATACTATAACAACGTAACTCCTTGTGGCAAAAAATTTCAAGCAACTTAGGGCAAAACTCTGGCTTTGAGGCCATAATAAATCGCAAATCGGACGAAAAGATATATATGGGAGCTATATTTAAATCGGAAACCGATTTAAACCAAATTAGCAGCACTTAAACGATACTGATTAAAGTACTTGTTGTGCAAATTTGAAGAAATCAGGGTCAAAACTCCTGGCCTTTTGGGGCCATATACAGTTCCAAATCGGTCGAAGATATATATGGGATAGCTATATCTAAATCTGAAACCCGCGTATTCAATAAAATTTGGCACCAATTAAGCGATACTATTAACGTAACTCCTTGTACAAAATTTTAATCAATCAAAGGGCAAAACTCCTGGCTTTGAAGCAATATAAGTCAAAATCGACGAAAGATATATAGGGGAGCTATATCTAAATCTGAACCGATTTCAACTAAATTTGGCAGCAAATTAACGATACTATTAAACGTAACTTGTTGTGCAAAATTTGAAGGCAAATCAGGACAAAACTCTCGCGCTTTTGGGGGTCCATATAAGTCCAAATCGGACGAAGATATATATGGAGCTTATATATAAATCCTGACCGATTTAGCTGGATATTTGGCAGTTTTTGACGGGACAGACAAAAGATTCAGAATTGTACAAAATTTGCAAAGAACGTCGGTTTCATAAATAACGCTGAATTATGATGATCAAATCGGTGAATAACTATATAATGACAGCTATTATCTAAATCTGAACTGATTTTTTTTCAAATTCAATAGCGATTGTCTTCTACCCGAAAGAAAGATCGTTATGTAAATTTGAGGACGGATCGGACTTAACTGCGGCCTGTACTTTTTTTTTTTTTTTTTTTTTTTTTGTATTTATTTATTTTCATGGTTTTCTAAACAGTATAAGTAACAAAACAAGTTATAAAACATAAATTAACCCTATTGTTAAAAATATATATATATAATATATATATATATATATATATCATGTAATAACTAAAGTTTAATACTGTTTATTTGTGCACAAACAATTACATATAGGCAGACAGACGGACGGACGGACAGACTAGACAGACGGAACATCGCTAAATCGACTCAGACATTTAATTTCTAAGCCGATCCGCGTATACTAAAAAGATCGTATACTAAAGAGATCTAATGACAAATTAATTTCTTGGCGTTACATACAAATGCCAAACTGCCATTATATAACCCTGTAACCACAGTAGTTGTGAGGGTATAAGATATACTGTCGTAAGCCCAAAGGAAAAGTATCCTTCAAATAGGAGTGCGATTTTGCTTGGCATAGAAGACGGTTTCCTTACACTAAAAAGTTTTTAATCTTTGCTTCAAAATGGTTTTCCATTAAATTTTCCATCAATAATAATTGCAGGTACATGATTTTTCCGACCCTGTATTGATCTGAAATTTTACCATTAAAATAATAGGGACTTGATTTACAGCCGAATCGATTTCTTCTAAAATCTTGTTTTTCCTTTTCTTTCTATCAAACACTTTAAAAAACAATACCACCCTAAGAATTAATCTATCAACGATCCTCTCCAATAAAATACCAAAGTGTCCGCACCTCAATGTCAAGGCAATCCAGTTCGCCAGAAGTACACCTGCACAAATACAAAAAAAATACATTCTGGCTTCAAACATATAAATTTTCAGGATTGGTCCAAACCAAATATTGTTTGTATTGTTCAAACACATTATGTTTCACCTTAGGCATACACTGGTAGAAAAAAAAACTTTTAAGGAAATATTTCTTTGTGTGTACACTAATAGAAAAAATTACGTTTCCATAGTCGTGAACAGACGGTGCAAAATGAAACGGAAATGTTCACGGAAAAAAATCAAAAAACGGATATTTTCCTCAATTTCGTCCACGAGGGCGTTTCACTGATTTTCATGAAACGGCATTCGTTTTCTCTTTGGCCAATGAAAAGTCTTAAAATAGTCGTTAGAAATTATTATGGCAAACTCCTATCGATGGTGGGCAATGTGCTAAGGCGACTGTTAACGCGTATGGCGTGCAGAAACAAGGTTCGAGGTCACGTAAGCGGAAATCTTTTTTTTAATTTTTGTTATAAATTCGTAAACGCTAAACGTTTTCAGATGTGCGTGAACGCTGATTGTTTATTTCGACTACGCAATGAATGTCATTTTATCGTTGTCAGATTTGACACCGCTGTTCTCCGTTCGACAGCACAATGTGTGTTGATTCACTTTCATGAACGAATCGTTTTGAAGATGAACACGGCCGTGCAGTGATTTGTTGTCGTTTGAGTTATAGTATTGTTTAAGAGCGCCAATTGTTATTTCAACTTTATTAAATGTGCCGCGATATCCTTTCGGTCTCTTCACATAGTATGTTTAGAGATATTCTAATCTATATATGTTTCATCCACACATATGTATTTAAAAAAAAAATGTTGATGTCCCGAAACAGTAATATCCCAGCAAAAAAGCGTCGCCAAGAAAAGTAATGAAAATGTTCTTTGATCCGGAAGTGGTGGCAAAAATTGACGCAGAAGCGATGAATTTAAGCATGGGCTTGTCGAATAGGACGAAAGTCTCGCATTTTAACAGCCCGTTGCACCTGAGTTTCCAATCACTTCTTTAAAGGTGGTATCCGAATTCAATGTTTTGGATGTAAATTAAAAATTCTGTGATATTTTGTCAAATAAAAAATTTTTTTATACATTTTTTTTTTTTTAATTTTTAATGGATTCTAACGCCTTGTCAAGAACGTTTGACGCTCAGTATTTTCAAAAAAATTCACGAATTTTTCAGATTGGATTTAGCATTTTTGTCGACAAAAATTTAAATGATTTGTAACCATTTAAATGAATCTTACTCTGTGTTTATACCTATTTTGAAATAAAAAGGTTAAAATTACGCCATTAAAAGTATGAAAAAACCAAGAATAATATAAAAAATTGAATTAAAGAGAACTTTTCTGGTAGTTTAAAGTAAAGAACATCATTTGGAGTGCATCTTCTGGAAGTCGCTTTTAAAGTTGTGCTTTGGAAGAACTTCGCAATTTTTTTTTGGCTGGTATGTTCTAACAGTATTAACATAATATGTGCGCAAATATGTTTATGCTAGCTTCATGAACATTATATGCTTGCACTTAAATATAATGTGCCTAAAATGTGAGCTTTCCCAATCATGTAATTTTTACGTCCGTGTAGGCGGCAAGATACCAACAGAACTTTTTGTTGTTACAGCGTGGTTAATGGGGTTTGTCGGCCGGTGGAAAGGCCATTATTTGTGGCTAAACGTAGCTAATTCGAAACAACTCTAAAATTGATTCTAAAATGTAATGTTGTTTATTGCATTAGATATAGCCACCCTGTAATTATCTAAACTTGTAAGGCAAAACACATACCTGTGTCAAATAGGAAGTCAATTTGGCTTAACAACTTTGCGACTTTAGACCTTTGATTAGATTATGGGTTCAGTAGACAGACGGGCATCGCTAATCGACTCTGAAGAGACCTGAAGCATCAAATTTTTAAAGGCTTCATCGAGGCTTCTCGTCTCCTGCCTGGATGTTTGAAAGATATGCCTGAATGGTGCAAGGGTATAAAAATGTTATTACTTTTCCGCCAATTTTGCAAATTACACTTTTTTTTAGAAAATTTTTGAACGTTATGATGGTCGATTAGTCGAATTTGAAGATTTATAAAATCAACTTTCGAGTTGTTTTTGACAAAAAGTCTACTTTTCGACTTTTGAGTCAAAAGTTGACTTTAATTTGAAATTCGAAAAAATTCTTTGTTTCGTATTTATTAGTATGAAATGACGCCATGATTTTCTAATTTATGTGACATACTTATGTTCGTTTGCGTGCGGCGTACGTAAAGCTCTTACTCCCCAAGTAAACTATTTTGTATTGTCCCGTATTTCCTACCACATATTCTTTTGCATGCTTGTGAGATTTCACTTATCGCATAAGGACCATTGAAAGGAATCTTGAGGAAGGGCATAAGCAACATTCCTGAAGGAAAATTTTTAGCATTAAAGCAGATGACTGCGTTCACAAATAACTAAATACCATTTGTTGCTTAATTGATTCATATATGTGGTTGTGTGTGTGTTTGTTAGTCCTTCTCCCTTAAGTTTTCCGTTTCCGTTTCCGTTGTTTTAGTGGATTCAATGGTATGGATATTCCTTAGTACTATGTCAAAAGGGTGGGGTGTGTGTGTTCTTTTTTTTAATTAATGCCTAGCATGTGCAGATAATTCATGTTGGGGGAGAGAAACAATATATCATTAACTTTAAGTGTAAAAGATTGATTTTCTAATTGGTTAAATGACATTTTTATGGATGATAATCTATTGTGAATCTTTTTGTTGTTTATATTTGTTTTCCGCAGTCATTGTGGCTGCAGAAATCGTTGTCTCATTTTTTAAAAGATTGTTTAATTTAGTAAAGGAAGCAAAATTAAATTATAAAACAACAAAAGACATACATAGTTACGAAATCATGGCCTTCTTGCCTAACCGCACAGTACAACTAGGATAAAGTTATAGTGTAAGCTCGTTATTTTTATTTTATCTTATTTAGACTATTTAGGGCCAATTTGAGAAACTACAAACGCAAGCATTTCTCTCTTATCAAAAAGAGTGCTCACGATTCTAAACAAAACAAGTAAGGAAAGTCTATCTAAGATCGGGCGGGACCGACTATTTTATAGCCCTTCCACCACTTTGTAAGTCCACATTTTCGATAGCGCGATATAAATCCGTCGCAAATGTCGTTGGATGCTATATGAATCCATAGCACATATATTCCCTGTATAATATGAGCAGATTCTGCGATACTTATAGATTTTACATTTAAGTCGTTTAATGCGCTTGAGGTTGGAACACATATGTTAAGTAAAAAAAAAAATAATAGGAAAACATTTTAAATATGAACCAATTTTGAAGGCCAACTTCGCAAAAGCGTATTTATTGATTTATCGTCGATAGATGTGTAATAGAGTAGTAGAAAATTTGGTGTCATTTTCGATAAGTTTTCGACTTAGCAGTGGCGATTTGTATAAGGAAATGTAAGGTATTTCGGCCAGTTTTGGCCTAAATAGGAAAAAACATAATATATGGATTTATATCGAAATGCAGAACGCGATTGGCAATCAAATTTCACGAATGCATAGGTAACTATGTTTGAATGCTACTACCTGTGCAAAAATTTCACGTAAATCGGATAACACTTTGACCTCTGTGGTCATATGAGCGAAAAATCGGGCGAATAAGATATATATGGGAGCTATATCAAAAATCTGAACGCGATTTCAACCAAAATAAACACGCATATGCCAGAACTTAAATTCCTACTGCCTGTGCAAAGTTTCAAGTTAATTTATATTCCTCTGGAAAATTTCAGCATTAATCAGAGTAAGCACTTTTGCCTCTGTGGGCATATTAAGTCCAAATCGGGCGAAATGATATATTATGGGAGCTATTATTCCCCTAAAAAATCTGAACAGGACTTCGCAACTAAAATTTTTGCACAATTAGCGATACTATAACAACGTAACTCCTTGTGGCAAAAAATTTCAAGCAACTTAGGGCAAAACTCTGGCTTTGAGGCCATAATAAATCGCAAATCGGACGAAAAGATATATATGGGAGCTATATTTAAATCGGAAACCGATTTAAACCAAATTAGCAGCACTTAAACGATACTGATTAAAGTACTTGTTGTGCAAATTTGAAGAAATCAGGGTCAAAACTCCTGGCCTTTTGGGGCCATATACAGTTCCAAATCGGTCGAAGATATATATGGGATAGCTATATCTAAATCTGAAACCCGCGTATTCAATAAAATTTGGCACCAATTAAGCGATACTATTAACGTAACTCCTTGTACAAAATTTTAATCAATCAAAGGGCAAAACTCCTGGCTTTGAAGCAATATAAGTCAAAATCGACGAAAGATATATAGGGGAGCTATATCTAAATCTGAACCGATTTCAACTAAATTTGGCAGCAAATTAACGATACTATTAAACGTAACTTGTTGTGCAAAATTTGAAGGCAAATCAGGACAAAACTCTCGCGCTTTTGGGGGTCCATATAAGTCCAAATTCGGACGAAGATATATATGGGAGCTTTATAATAAATCTGAACCGATTTAGCTGGATATTTGGCAGTTTTTGAGCGGGACAGACAAAAGATTCAGAATTGTACAAAATTTGAAAGAACGTCGGTTTCATAAATAACGCTGAATTATGAGTCAAATCGGTGATAACTTATATATATGACAGCTAATATCTAAATCTGAACTGATTTTTTTTCAAAATTCAATAGCGATTGTCTTCTACCCGAAAGAAAGACGTTATGTCAAATTTGAGGACGGATCGGACTTAACTGCGGCCTGTACTTTTTTTTTTTTTTTTTTTTTTTTGTAATTTATTTATTTCATGAGTTTTCTAACAGTATAGTAACGAAACAAGTTATAAAACATAAATTAACCCTATTGTTAAAAATATCATATATATAATTATATATATTATATATATATACATGTAATAACTAAATTTTAATACTGTTTATTTGTCACAAACAATTACATATACGACAGACGGAGGACGGACAGACAGACAGACGGAACAATCGCTAAATCGACTCAAGAATTTAATTCTAGCCGATCCGGTATACTAAAAGATCGTATACTAAAAGATCTAATGACAATTATTTCTTGGGCGTTACATACAAATGCCAAATGCCACTTATATACCCTGTAACCACAGTAGTTGTGAGGGTATAAGATATACTGTCGTAGCCACAATAGGAAAAGTATCCTTCAAATAGTGGTGCGATTTTGCTTGGCATAGAAGACGGTTTCCTTACGACTAAAAAGTTTTTTAATCTTTGCTTCAAAATGGTTTTCCATTAAATTTTCCATCAATATATAATTGCCAGTACATGATTTTTTCCGACCCTGCTAGTTGATCTGAAATTTTACCATGTAAAATAAATAGGGACTTGATTTACAGCCGAATCGATTTTCTTCTAAAATCTTGTTTTTCCTTTTCTTTCTATCAAACACTTTAAAAAGCTTATAGAACATATTCTCCAAAATTATTGTTACTAATCAAAAAACAAAGCAATTCCTTTACTTTTCTTTCTCATACTCTTGAAACATACTAATCAACAAAAAAATAACCTTGGAAGTTATAAAATTTTGAAAATAATATAATTTGCGCAAATTTCG
>PGFW01035933.1:0-10975 GCA_003123925.1 Haematobia irritans | reverse complement strand
TTATACCCTTCACCACTACTTGTGGTATAGGGTAATAATATTTATGCATTTGTATGTAACGCCAAGAAGAAAAAGTCTGAGACCCATCGTTTAGTATACCGATCGTCTTAGAATTAAATTCTGAGTCGATTTAGCGATGTCCATCTGTCTGTCCGTCTGTCTGTTCATGTATTTTTGTGCGCAAAGTACAGGTCGCAGTTTAAGTCCGATCGTCCTCCAATTTGGCATAGGGTCGTTTTTTGGAACAAAGACAACCGCTATTGATTTTGGAAAAAATCAGTTCAGATTTAGATATAGCTGTCATATATATTTATCCCCGATCTGGTCATAATTGGCGTGTTTATCAACCGATGTTCTTCAAATTCCGTACATCCGAATATTTTATGAGTCTCGAAAAACTTGCAAAATATCAGCCAAATCGGTACAGATTAAAATATAGCTCCCCTATATATATTTCGTCCGATTTAGACTCATATGGCAACAGAGGGCAAAGTTTACTACCGCTTTTCGAGAAATTTTGCACAGAGAGTAGAATTGACATTCTACCAATGCTTGGTAAATTTGATTGAGATCGGTTCAGATTTAGATATAGCTCCCATATATATCTTTCGTCCGATTTGCAGTTATATGGCCTCAAAAGCCAGAGCTTTGCCCTGACTTGTTTCAAATTTTGCACATGGAGTACGTTTAACTATCGGTAAGTGTGCCAAATTTGGTTGAAATCGGTTCAGATTTATATATAGCTCCGATATATATCTTTCGTCCGATTTGCACTTATATGGCCTCAAAAGCCAGAGTTTTGCCCTGACTTGCTTCAAACTTTGCACATGGAGTATGTTTAATAGTATCGGTAAGTGTGCCAATCGGTTCAGATTTAGATATAGCTCCCATATATCTTTCGCGCGATTTACACTCATATGACTACGGGGGCCAAAGATATACTCCCATTTACGTGAAATTTTGCAGAGATTGCAGAATTATTATTCTAACTATCCATGTCAAATTTAGTCAAAATCTGTTTAGATTATATATAGCTCCCATATATACGAACACCAGAGTTGGGGAAATATGGCAGACTGTTTCAATTGACTGGATAGTTTCCACAGAGAATATATTTAATATGATATTTAAGTGTGTCAAGTTTAGATAAAGCCTCCATATATTCGTTTTCCGGTTTATACAAATATGGCCAAAATTCCCACACTTTACACAAAATTCTGTGATGATTTAAATAAGGCTCCAAGTCGCCCGACTTGACCAAATAGTATATCACAACCCACGCTTGACCACATATTTTGGCGAGATCTAACCAATATCCTTGTAAAATCGCCACTGATAAGTAAAAATTGTAAATATTACCAAAATTTGTGCTATACTCGAATACATATGTATTCGCCCGAAAAATCATAAATCTCTTTTGTTACAATTGCATTAGAAATTTCTCGCTCGTTCATATTCCCATGATCTTTTTACCTAAATTGTGTTTAATCCAGCGTTTAGCCGATTTAATCATTTATGATTCTAGACGTTGCTTTGTAGAAGTCAAAACAAATTGTCTCCGCATTATAAGATTTCGTATCTGGAAATGCAACCTCTTTATAACGCTCCCAGCAAATTTGAAGTTACGTGTCAGTATTCAAATTTCTGGTGAATTGAATAAAAACTTCGCGATTCTAGAAGTCGCAGAAGTAAAAATCGGGTACAGATCGTGCTCTATATGGGGCGCTATACCAAGACATGGACCGCATACGTTCACCATTGTTTGGCGACACCTCTTTATGGTTCACGATTACAAATACTCTAGATTTCAAAGTTCAAGGCAAATTGGATGAAAACTGCAATTTGCTATACACACCAAGACCGCAAATCGCGGAGGTTCTTATGATCAAAACCGTGGACGCGATGATAGCCATGTTCGAACTAAAGCCTGCCTGGAGACAAAAGAGACGAACATGTGACAAAATTCTAGCAGATAGTTGCGTTCTTATTGACGAAGACTGTGAGCGGTGATTACAACAGACAGACAGACAGGCGGACAGACGGACATGGTTTATATCGCTTTAGAATTTCTCCCTGATCAAGAATATATATACTTTATATATAGTCGGATCGATATTTCGATTGTTACAAACGGATGAACAAACTTATTTAACGCCCGTCACCATTCTATGGTGGTGGGTATAAAAAAAAAAGATTTATGTCTGTTTTTTTAATTAGAGTGGTTATATCTTTAAAAATAACAGTGCGCATTTGAACGTTATGTTTTTATTTACAAACTAAACAATTTTTCATTTTAGTAGTAATAGGAGATAGTTTTACACTGACACAATTTTTACCAATATTAATATCATCTCTAGTACATATTATTAGTTATTTTAGTAGTTTTTTGAATTTAGTCAAAAAATAGATTTTTCAATTTTGATGCAGATTACTCAGAAGTACTATGAATTTCCGGAAAAAATATTTAAAATAGCGCTTTGAATTTAAATACAACAAACTTGATTTCAAGAACTGTGAAAATTAAGATGTAAGATTTTTTTTTGCTAGTTGTATCTTAAAGATACAGTGGCGCATTTAAGTGTTAGTTACCATATTAAAATTTGCAAAAGTCGACGTTTTCATATGTAGACAAAATTAAAGAGTCAACTTTTTTTAAACTTCAAAAGTAGACATTTTCAAAACTCAAAATCGAAACTGAATTTATGAAACTTTTACTGTCGAAAAATTATCTCCAAAATGTAAAAATTGATTTTTGCCAAGATCAATTTGGATTTGTTAAAATTTGTAAAATTCAATTTCTACTACTTTTGATTTTTTCTAAGTTGTCAGTATAAAAGACCCACATCATATTTGAAGATTAAAAAAAAAAGATTTTTTGGCATATATGTTATTTGACAATCACTAAGACCCTCACCTCAACAGAATTCACAGAAATTTTTATTATTCTAAGATAGTAAATTAGGGCTCTGTAATCTTTTCCAGATCGTGGGTGAGTGTGTGCGGCCCTGGGGGTGAGTTGAGTAATTGGTTGATGTATATAGCGAGGGTTTACAAGACCGAAACCATTTTTTTACTACAACCATTGCTGGGAAAGAGTCATGACTTCCCTCCGTGATTTAAAATTAATAATGAATCGCATCACTGACCAATAACAGGTTGGCTGATAAGTCCCCGGTCTGACACATAGATGGCGTCGCTAGTATTAAATGCATATTATTTTTATATAGTACCAAACTTCAAATGATTCGTGTCAAAATTTACGTCTGTAAGTCCAATTCGTTTGTGAGATAGAGCGTCTTTGTAAGAAGCAACTTTGTTATTGTGAAAAAGAGAAAAAAAAGAATTCTTGTTTAATAAATAATGCTATTCTCTGAAGGGAAAAAACGGTGGAAGCAAAAACTTGGCTTGAATAATTAGTTTCGGACTCTCCCCAGGAGAATCAACAATAATTGATTGGTAGCGCAAATCAAGCGGGATGAATGAGCAGGGGAGGTGACGCAAGGGACGCCGATAGTGGTTACCGACCGAAAACATCAAAAAAAAAAAGTCCACAAAAGATTTGAATGACGTAAATGAATTGATCGAATAGCAGGGCTTAAGAATCAAAGGAACGTTGGCATATCATTCATCAATATGGATATGGGAAGCTCTGTGCAAAAAACAACGTGTTGATGATCCTGACTGTGTTGCAGCTGTAACTCGTAATACACCCGAGTTTTTCCGCTCGATATGGACATGGATGAAACATGGCTCCATCACATACACTCCTGATCCAATCGACAGTCGGCTGAGTGGACAGCGACCGGTGAACCGTCTCCCGAAGCGTAGAAAGAACTCAAAAGTCCGCCTGGCAAAGTAATGGCCTCCTGTTTTGTTGGGATTGTGCCCATGGAAACTAATTTTATCGATTATCTTGAGAAGAGAAAAACCAAACAAGGTTTTTGACTAATTATAAGGCGTTTTGGAGCGTTCTGAAGGTCGAAAATCGCGGCAAAACGGCGGCACACCATCCATATAAGAAGAAACAAGCTAATATACGGCCGTAAGTTCGGCCAGGCCGAAGCTTATGTATCCTCGCATCAATCGGATTGCGTAAAACTCTTCTAACACTGCCACCCACAATCGAATTACTTAAGTTGCGTATACGCTTGCCGATGGCAACAAACAAAATTTTCATATAGAAATTAAAATTTTCACAAAACCTTTCTATAAAATAAAAATTTTCACAAAAATTTTTCTACTAGAAGAAAATTTTGAAAAAAAGGTGCTACAGAAATAAAATTTAACAAAATTTTCTATAGAAATAAAACTTTTGACAATTTTTCTATAGAAACCAAATCTTGGTCAGATTATTTTTGGCTCGAGTGGCAACCCATGATTATGAACGCGGAGTAAAATTTGAACAAAATTTTCTATAGAAAATAAAATATTTGCACAATGTATGTAAAATTTTATATGAACCGAATAAAATTTTAACAAAAATTTTCTTAGAAATAAAATTTGACCAAAATTTCTAATATGAAAATAAAATTTTTGCTAGATTATTTTGGCTTAGTTGGCAACCATGATTTACTGAACGATATGGACAATTTTTGTGTATTGGACGAATTTTGGTATGTTAGTTAAGCGAACCATATACTAACACCGGACGTTCCCTAATTTGAACCGGATCGTGATGAATTTGTGCTCCTCCCAAGAGCTCGCGGAGTAAATCTGGAGAACGTTTTATATGTGGGGCTATATATAATTATGGGCACGATATGGACCATTTTTTGCACAGGTCTGCTTAGAGACCATATACCAATACCAATTCACCGGCAAATTTTCAGCCCGATCGGATGCAATTTGTCTTCTTCTTTTGAGGCTGTCGCAAGCCAAATCTGGAGAATGGTTTATATGGGGGCTATATATAATTTAATGGACCGATATGGACGCGAATTTTTGCATGGTTTTATAGAGACCATGATACCAAGCATCATTACCAATTTCAGCCGGATCGGAATTAAATATGCCTTCTCTAGAGGCTCCACTAAGCCAATACTCGGGGATCGGTTTAATATGGGGCTATATATAATTATGGACGATCATGGCCAATGTTTTGCATGTTTTAGAGACCAATAATACCAAGCACAATGTACCCAAATTTCAGCCGGATCAGATTGCAAATATGTCTTCTCTTAGAGGCTTACCGCAACCCAGAATCTGGGATCGGTTTATATGTGACTATACTATAATTATGGACGCGATGTGGACCCATATTTTTGCACGGTGCTAGGAGACCAATATACTCTAAACCATGTACCAAATTTCATGCCGGATTAGGATGAAAATTTGCTTCTTCTTTGAGGCTCCGCAAGCCAAATCTGAATCCGGTTTATATGGGGGCTATATATTAATGTAATGGCGCGATGTCGACCATTTTTTGCATGGTTGTTAGAGACGAATAATACACATATGTACGCAATATTTTCAGCCCGGATCGGATAAAATATGCTTCTCTTAGAAGGCTCTTCCACATACAAGCCAAATCTGGATCCGGTTTATATTGGGGCTATATATAATTCTGGACCGATATGGACCAAATTTTTGCATGTCTGTTAAGAGCCCACCATTATTGACGCAAACACCATGTACCAAATTTCAAGCCTCGGATCAGATGAAAAATCATGCTTCTTCTTAGAGCTCCACAAGCCAAATCTGGGGATCGTTTATATGGGGGCTATATAATAATTTAATGGAACCGATAACTGGACCATGCAACTTTTTGCATGGTTGTTAGAGACCAATATACGCTCAACAATCAAAGTACCAACATTTTAACCGATCGGATGAAATTGCTTCTCTTTGAGGCTCGCAAATCAAATCTGGGATTCAGGTTTTATATGGGGCTATATATTATATGGACCGTGTCGACCAATTGTTGCATGAATTTAGAGAACCATATACTAACCAATGTAGCCCGATAATTTCAGCCGGAGCGGGAAATTAAAATATGCTTCTCTAGAGGCTCCACAGCAAATCTGGCGGACCAATTTTGCATGGTTGCTAGAGCATATACCAAACAGCCATGTACGAAATTTCAGCCGGATCGGAGTGAAATAGTTCTTCGTTAGGAGGCCCACAAACCAAATCATGAAGGGTCTCCTTTTATATGGGGGCTATACGAAAAAGTGGACCGATACTGCGCCATTTTCAATACAATCGACCTACATCGAATAACAAACTTATTTGTCGCCATATTTTCAAAAGTCGATTTAGCTTGTTTCGTCTCGGAAGTTAGCGTGATTTCACAGACGGACGGTACGACGGACCATGCTTAGATCGACTCAGAAATTCAGCACCCACTGACCCAGAATAATATACGTTTATGGGTCTTTAGGAGCAATTATGTCGATGCTGTACAAACGGAATGCAAAGTTCATATACCCCCATCCTATGATGGAGGATAAAAAGTGTTGTTCCAGCCAAGACAACGCACCGTGCACGACAAGTCATTAAGAACGATGCGCAAATAATTCATGGAAATTGCGTGCCTTCGAATGCTTTCCCACCCACCGTAATTCTTCCAGATCTGCCCCCAGCGACTTTTTCTTTGTTTTCAAACCTCAAAAGGAATGCTCGCAGGGAAAAAATCGGCTGCAATGAAGAGTGATCGCAGCCGAAAACTGAGGCCGCATATTTTGATCGGCCAAACCCGAAGGAGTACTACCAAAAATGGTGATCAAAACAGTTGATAGGTTCGTTATAAGACGTGTAATCGCTCGTTGATGGCAACTATAATGGCACTAATAAAAAACGTAATTTTGACCAACAAAAATGTGCCTTTTTTCTTTGTTAACGGCGGACTTATCGAGCCACCTGTTATTGCTGCTAACTTCCATTTTTCTAGAATAACACGAATATTTTCTGGATATACTTTTCATTACATTTGCGGTTGGAACTACAGGACGAATATCCTCCGACTCATATTTTGCTACCTTTTTGAAGTTATTTGAAAAATTCCGTTACCGCTTTTCCGTTCGCTTTTGGATTCTTACGAGGCATATCTTATGGCTCTTAGCAAACTCTTGTATTACGTTACTGTAGACTAGATTCGAATATGTAGTGAAAGCCAAAAAATGTTAAGGTCTAAACCGTTATCACTATTTGAATATGGTCTGGGAAATACATAATTTGATGTAATCAGCAGAATCGGAAATGCTTATTTAGTTATACGTCACAGGCATCCTATGGTGGGATGGAATAAAAAACCTTTCAGCCATCATTAGTACTTGCTTCTAAAAAAAATTATTTCGCTTGGTCTAATCACAAACAGGCAATTTAAAGGCTGTTTAGAGATTTATGATCAAAAAACTGCTTTCAAATTGGGAAATAGTTGCTAAAACAGATATTGCTTTCTAAGCCTATACTCCATATGTTTTTAATACCGTTCGTTCATACACTTCATAAAATAAAAGAGTAAAATACATAAATTAGTTCTTGCGAAAATCAGAAAAATTAGAGTAATGGCCTAAAAAGTATGCACATTTTTTTATTGCTTTATACAAAACGATAAAACAAGATTCTTAAGCTGCATAGGTAAAACGCAGTAAATATAACGAAAATTACAGAAAGAAACCCTTTCGAACCGAAAAAAAAAAAACATATAAATAATATTTTAACAGCTTTCTTGCTTTCTACCTTTGGCCCAGTGTTCACTCATCATATATTTGTTGTTTACAAATATTCGTTATTTATCTTTTTGTCTTTACCTCTCATCATCTGTCTTTGTTTGTTTTAACATTTTTCAATTTATGTTTAATGTGCATTTATATGTTTGTCTTAATTTTTTTCTCGTTCATAAAATACTCTCTGTAACATCATACGAGAAAATATGTTCATTTTTATGTTCCATTGACACATCGGTCTGGCTGTGAAGCAAAGAGAAAGCCGAAAAACAGGGAACGTGAGGCGCTTAGTTATAATGAATCCCATTTCCTGTACTTAATCGAGGATACTAAAGTTCAGAATATTAGGGACAATATGTGCTTGTTGAAAGAGGCATACAAAATTACGATGTGTTTATAAAATCACAAAATAAAACTGGTTTATGAGGCTTAACCGTTTTTAAGCTCCTGCAGATGCAGATGAAGTGAAGGCGAAACTTTGTGAAAGAATCTAACCACGCTGAACTCAACGCCCCTGTATTCGATTCCATGGTCCAGCAGCTGCTTGGTGTTGAGAGTAACTAAAAAAGTGTCAAAATCAAGAATATTGCAGGTTTTTATGTTTTTTTTGCAATGCCACTGAGAACAAGTTCTGGCAACGTGGAAATGGCAATGCAATATGCTGATAAACAAATGCATTTGAACTGAGAATACTACTCATCACATCAAATCTTATTCATCAATAACTTCAATATTCCTTCCCTTGAGATTAATCCGTGACGATCCGCACAATCCATATAAAGGACAAAGTTTCTCTTTTGGATAACTTCGTTTGGGCTTGGGTGAAGACATTTGAAGATTCAAATGCAAATGCCTGATTGTCTACCTTAACTGTGAACAAGTGTTTAGTCATTTCTTCATGTGATCGAACAAAAGATAAAAATTTAAAAAGGTCGACTTTCACAAAACTTTAATCAGATGTGTTAGCATTTTCGACATTTTAAATATATGGAAAAAAATCAACTTTATGATGTTATTGGCGAGGCAGTCGAGTACTTGTGATTCACATGAAAACTTTTTATTGCAATTTTGTTTAAATCAGTTTCGGTAAAATTGTTTACTATCCAATCGACCAAAGTACTAGACCTAGATATGGCGGTTTTAAATCTTATTTAAAAAAATTCAAATGGTCAAAAAAGATATTGAGCATTTACATAAGGCCGGCATTCGGATTTTTTTGCTTGAAAAAATACATCGATTTGTCTGAATCCGCGAAATGCACTTCTTAACCAAAATTTTCCAGTTACTGCAATAAAAATGTCATTGCTATTTTGCTACCTCGCGAAAAACTTAGGAGGCCGTCCTTATGACTGTCTACATTTTGTTGCTCCCAAAAATAAAAGATTAAAATCATTAATTGTTTCTTTGTTCTAAAAAAATAAGAGTAAAGCCTAAAAGTATGCATTTCCTAGTGATATCAATGTAAGATAGATCGGAAAATTCACAAGAAAGAGCTAAATCGTATGAAGTCTTCTAACATTACAAGAAAATGTTTTCATCTAAAGACAAAATAATTATAAATGAATAAATAAAAATTAAAATTTGCAACCAAAATAGAAAAATATTTCCAAACATTAAATTTAGTTTAATTTCAGTCATTAAGGTGAATTGATATCGACAAGCGGTTGGGAACAGGAAGATTCACATAACTTTTAGTTGTCGCCAAAGTAATACTAGTTCATGTGTGCAACCTTTATTATAAATTCTTAAACACATCTAACAGGGATTGATAAAAAAGATTTACTCAGTTTTTAAATATTTAGATGAATTGTTATGGAAAAACAATTCAATACTAATAATTCCATTTACATTATTTTTTCATAAGTTTTTGTTTTGTTATTGTTGGTTTTTTTTGTTTATCCAGTTCGTTGTTGTTTTTTTGATTTCAGCGTTTAAAGACCCATGCCATTGACTAAACTAAAAGTGTAGCTTAACCACAGAGGAAAAAGAATGTTTGTCAATTCTATTTGGGCAAAGCCTATAGACTGCACGTTTCGGAATTAACACATATCCCATCAGCATTCCTCCTACTTTGCAGCAAAACTTCAACCCAATTATCAGAGTAATTCAGGCAGTTTCATTTTTTATAAAAACAGAAAATATTTCCTGTGAATGCAGAATGCAATTGATTATTAACATAATTTATTTCCACACCAAATTAATGAATCAATGACTGATAGTTGATAAACTTTGACATCAATGAAACTTGAATATAATCTGTTTTTCGCGAAAAGTAATAATTGATTCTAGTGTGCAGCCTTTTTATCAAATTACTTAAAGCACATCCGACCGGGAGTGATAAAAAATGATTTAATCAATTTTTTTAAACAATTAAATGAATTTGTAATGAAAAAACAACAACACAGATCCATTTAGAATAATCTTTCAATTAAAAAAACGGGAAAGTATTTTCTTGTGTGACGACGAATTCAAATTTGTTATTAATAAGTTTATTCCAGCCATTAAAATGAGATTAGGATATCGATAAACAGGTTGAGACATTAAGATCCCATTATTTCGGGTTTTGCGTAGAATTAATAGCTATTTCATGTGGTGCAGCCTTCATTTCATTATGAAATTTTTAATATCAAGACTAATTAAAATCAAACGTATTTTGGGTAAGTCAAAAGAAAACTTATTCAGTGAACAGCCATATCAAGAATAAAAAAATAGTATACCACACCTACAAAATGTTACTTCATTTGATTGCAACAAAGTAAAACTTTTCGGATATTTATCCACCACACGATTGAACTTTTAGTTCGATCTATCCACTAATGCACGGCAATATTCCAAATCACTGTTTTAATTGCAATGTCGCTCTAAAAGCTACATCCAGAGAACACATAAAATAAATATTTCAAACCAGACCGAATATCATCATCTCATGGGGTATGTACTTAAAATGAAAAAACGTTTTCGCAAATAGGCTTCGCAAGTATTTGTTTTTTTTTTGGTGTTCTCAAGAAGAAACAACAATAAAGTTTCTTAAAACACTGAATTGTGTAGGAGTCTGGTTACAAAAAAGAGATTTTTTCAGTTAATGTTGCTGTGATAATTTGTGTTGACATTGTAAAGATTACAGCGCGAGATTGGATGTAATATGGAAAAATTTAGATATTCATGTTAAAAGGCATGAGGGCGACGGGGAAGGGAACGAGGGCCACTCGGTACAGACACCGGGGCCGGCCCGCATCTCTTTAGCGTATTCGGGTCCCTGATGTCGTGCGTCCCGATAACAAGACCATCCGTTAATGTTCGGCCCTGAT
>PGFW01035923.1:0-10281 GCA_003123925.1 Haematobia irritans | reverse complement strand
CGTTAAATATATATGTATGTATTTACTTAATTATTTCCCAGGGAATAAACTGTCGTTGTCGTCGGCGGCGCAATCGTCATCGACACTCTTGTTCTTATTTAACGCACCTACTTAAGGTAAAACTCACATAAAGTAAGTGTGGGTGTGTGAGTGCTTTTTTTTGTGTTAGGTGTCATTCGGACAGACATTGAAAATGAATAGGAAATGAGGCGATGTTATTTCAACGCATTATACCAAAGCCACCTGAGCAGTATTGTAAACTGTTTAAATATAGTCTTTCGGGTGAAACACTTAATGTGTCTTTGAATAGTGTTTGTGGTTATTAATATTGAAATAAGAACCACGCATATACACATTCGTTTTCGAGGGAGGATTACAAAGTACAATATCAGAGAAATGAATATTTAAGTTTATTTTGGTGTTCTTTATAGTTTTTTATTGATATAATTGTGTCTTTTCTCAGAGTGATGTGTCAATATATGGGACATTTTATAAGATCAAACATGAACTATGGGACGTATTTTATAAAAAAATACAAAATAACTCATCTCATACGCATCCAATGTCCTGCCAATTAAAATGATTATACGCCCCCATATACTAAAAAAATAAATAATTATATAAAAAAATATTAATTAAAAATTTTAAAGCTAAATCAGGCAAGGAAGTCCTGTTAGCATGTCCCGCCTTACATACAAAGGGCTTATGGGTTCAATTCCTGATTTCGAGCGAACACCAATGCTGAATATTGAATTTAATATTCTGTTATAATTATTTTTACCCATTTTTATTATAAAACAAGTAAGCGGAAAGCTAAAGCTCGGAGTCGGGCCCAATTATTATAATCCCTGCCACCACTTTTGTAGATTCTAAATTTACGAATACCATATATCCCAAATGTCAAATTGTGTTGGGGGCTATTATTATAAAGGTTTGTCCCAAACTACCAATATCACCGATCTGGACCAGAATTTTGAGTAGCAGACTTCTTACAAAATCTGATAGACTCAAATTAAGTTGCGTAATGCACTAGGGTGGAACACAATGTTTGTAAAAAACAATATGGAAGCATTTAAATCTGAAGCAATTATAAGGAAACTTCGTTAAAAGTTAGATTTATGATTTATCCCTCGATATATAAGATATTAGAAAGTTTAGGAAATTTAGAGTTTATCATTTTTACAACCTTTCGACTAAGCAGTGGGATTTCACAACGGAAAATACTGCGTTTTAGACCATTTTTGTCGAAATCAGAAAAACAAGTATAATATGGAGCTATATCTCAATTCATGAACCGAATTTCAACCAAATTTGGCATTGCCATAGCTACGATTGCTAATTCTACTTCCCTGTGACAAAATTTCAACTAAATCGGAGCAAAAACAATGGCCCCTCTCTGGTCATCTCCCGAGTGTAAATCGGGCGAAACGCCGTATATTAATGGACGAGCCTATTATCTAAATCTGAAAACCGATTTTGAACCAAATTTGGCATCGCTACTACATGCTAATTCTAACTTCCCTTGCTTTGCAAAATTTCGAATTAAATCGGAGTCAAAAGCATTGGCCCACTGCTGCGTCATTGAGTGTAAATTCGGCTGCGAACGATATATATGGAGCTATATTAGATCTGAACGAATTTCAATAAAATGGCACACATGACTATTAGTTACTAATTGTTTCTTCTTATGCAAAAATTTAAGCAAAATCTAGGGTAAACTCTGGCTTCTGGTCCATATCAAGTTTGGTATCGGACGAAATATGTATATGGGAGGGGCCTTTTATATTTAAATCTGAACGATTTCTCTCTAAAAATCAATAGGGTATGTATTCTGAGCCAAAAAAAACATGACTTGGTGCAATTTGAATCGTATAATTGACTAAAACTGCGACTTAGACTATTGATTACCAAAAATGTGTTCACGGACAGACGCGACATGGCTATATATCGACTCAATGAGCCCACCCTGAGCATTTTGCCAAAAAAAGGCCAACCATGTGTCTACCTCGTCTCCTTTCGGGTGTTGCAAAACAAATGCACTAACTCTATAACACCCTGTTCCACAGTGCGCACAGGTATAAAAATATCGAAACCAAAGTAATTTATTAATTTTTTTTTTGCATTATTTATGGTTATACCTCCACCATAGGACTATACCCCCATCCTTATGACTTTGTCATTCCGAATTATGTAAACACATCGCAATTTGCTCTTAGGATCCCATAAAGTATATATTAGACTGGGTCGTTGGTGAAATTCGGTCGAGTCAGATCTAAGAATGTCCCGTCCGTCCGTACTGTCCGTTGAAATCACCGGCTAACCTTACGAACGGAAAACAAGCTATCGACTTGAAACTTGGGCACAAGTAGTTGTTATTGATGTTAGGTCGGATGGTATTTCAAACTGGCCATCTCGGATCCACTTTTTACGTTTATAGCCCCCAGTCATATAAACCCGATTTGGCTTGCGTGGAGCCTCTAAGAGAGCAAATTTCACTCCATGGCCTTTTTACCGTAATGGCAATGATGCCAACATCCGGCCAAAACCAGTACAGGACAACCGTGTTTCTTCAAGGAAAGGCACATACAGACGTTTATTCAAACACTTCCTTACGTAAATTTCTGGATTGACCAGGTCCCGCGAAGCCTATGAAAATGCTGCTTTTCAAGCCACAGGTACAGATGGCTTGCCAAACAGATATTTCCTTTGCGAACTTTGACAAGTTTATGATGCTGAAAATATCTGCTTACCTTCCCTTCCTTTTTGCCCATAAAAACCCCTGTCCGGAAGCTGCTTTCGTAGGTCCGGCTTTGACCGTACTTTCCGTAGTCCATTACCACGCCAGTCAAACTTCGTCAGCCATCGTCGATGTACGTCCGTCCGCGCGATCGCGCTTTTGCGCGTCGTATTTTGTTTATTCATCGCAATTGGAGGTCACTACTTCTTGATAAGGATAAGTCCGGCTCGTTTTCTTTGGTCGATGCAGCGGGTTTTAGGACGATACACCATCTTATTTGCGGCATCTCGGAGAGAGAGAGAGGTTAGCGGTTTCGCTTCTTGAAGCTACCGGCCAACTCTTATTGGTACTCAGCGGCTTCCGGTTTTCGCATTTACCCACGATCAGAGACTTCCTGAGCTGGTCGACAAAACGTTCCCCAAACTCTTTCATTACATTTGTAACGGACTTATTCTGGCAATCTTTTATCGATTTCTGATTAAGTCTATCCTAGGTGAGCAATCCTTAAATTATCGTACGGATAATTGGGATAAGATCTTCACCCCCCCCCCCCCCCCCCCCCCCCCCCCCCCCAATCTAAACGTTAATTTATTTTTTTCTTTTGTGTCTCATTAATTTCTTTTCTTATTTTATAAATCATACAACAGATAAAAAATATCACCAAAATACTTTCCAATTTAAAAAGTTAATTGATATATGAAAACTTTTTCAATTGAATAATATTAATTGATACCAATTAACTTTTTTAATCCATGATAGAAACGATTAAGTTAATTAGTCACATGATGTGAAAATTTTTAAATTTTATATTAAAAAATATAATATTTGATACATTAAACTTTTTAAGCCCAACTTCGCGCAGACTAAGTTCAGTTAAAAATTATGAACGATTTTTTTGTTATAATTTTAATTAAATTCCTGTATTTAAACAATTCAATTGTTAATCCAATAAAAATTCCCTAGCCAATTCAACAATGGTAATTAATAGAATTAACCTTTTTTAATTAGATAAATTTACAATGAGTTTTGCAATCAGACATCAATAAATTTTTAATTTGAATCAATTTAAAAATTAATTGAAATTGGCTAAAAATCAATTAATTTTTTAATCAAGATTTTTTCTATGCCATTAAAACCTGATTGCATATAATCATTTTTCTTCGTGTGTATGAAGGACAATTTTCAATTAAAAAATTAATGTGGTCAATTAATTTTGGTGATTTGAACAGAAAAATTTCTTTTTGCTTGTGTACGCTCTAAGTTTCTTTTATATTTCTTCCTTAAAAAATTTCTCTTAATTTCTGTAAAAAACAAACACCAAATATCTAGAATCTATCCATTGAAATTTCTTCGCACTTGGACAGTTTGCCTAACAAGTTCTTTAACATCTTTGTGGTGTATATTTTAAGTGTATAGATCACGCAAAGGCTTAAACTTGTTGATGGAGTATACTAAAAGTCTACTCGAGAGAACTATTCGTTACTTTTGTAACATAGCCTACCACTCTCTTCGCTCTTCCTTTATTTGGTAGTTGAGTAATCTTTGTTAAATGAGTACACAAACGCCTAAAGCTAATGCAATGTTCTGAAAGGCACTTATTTGACACATTCAAATAAATTTTACTTTTATCTAGTATATACAATGGCTTTTCAGAACCTCTTGACTATTGTAGCGAACAGGCAAGGCGATATTGACATCACAATCAAAGCAAGAAGAGAAAAAAAAACAAACGTGGATAGTAGCAAACCTTTTATGGCGTCATTTATACATTTCTTTATGTTTTATTAAATAATTAGAACAGATTACTCGTGATGGATTATCTTTTTAGAGAAGTATCTTCATCACTAATAATATCTGGTGTTTAGTTATATACTTTGGGTTTACGAATAGTTCGCTTACTAATCCGAACAAAATGTTTTTAATGGTTATGGCTTAAACTATGGCCCAGCCCCTAAGCAATAATCGTTATCATTTACTTACAAAACTCCTGCACCTACCTTACTCAAGAAATTTTCCATGTATGTTCCCAGATTTTAATGGCATAACAATCTTTGTACTTTAGAATAACATTCAAAATTTACTTAATTTAGGTTCTTTTTTTTTTGGGGGGAAAACAAACTATAAAAATCATCGAATTACTCAGTGTATTTAGCCCAATTATCCTTTGAAAAACTAAATCTGTGATTGAGTAAGGGCGTCGGCTTGACACTGGTTGTTATGGTTTTATGTCAGGGGGTCGAAACTATGTCAACCATTTCAACCAAATTTGCTTTTTAAACTACTCTAACGGAAGTTCTATGTTCGTTTTGAGTTTATGTTGTTTTCGCAAAAACAGTTTACTTGGCAGGAAATGTGGTAAATCCATTTTGATTTGTTCGATTTGGCACAGGAAATGGGATAGTGTGGCCGCGATAATGTAGGTTATGATTACTGTGTAATATGTTTGAATTTGAATCCGAACTAGAGGCAAAAAGAAATAAACCATTTTCTATTTTTTACGTATATGCATAGAGAAAATAAAAACATGTGCTATTTCCATTGCAATTGATTTGAATCATTATTAACGGTGTTATATGATCAGTTTTTTCGGGGAAAAAACTGTATCGAAAAAGTTTAATTAATAAATGTAATTAGAAATTAAAACTACCTTGAAATTGAATTAATTATTAATAGACAAGTTAATAGACTAGCATAGCAATGGGAGACTACAAAATGATGTTTTTGATATTAATTTATTTATTATTTTTTTACATTACCAAGTTTATATTGCCACCTTCATCTATTCAATTTTAAACTGATTCCTAAAGAACCGTCGAAATTACATTTGTCAATCATCACGCACCCGCATGCATATTTCCCAATAATGTCAATATGACGTACCCTAGGCCAAAATTTAATTAAAACTTAATGAACAAGAGAGTTTAATTGTCTAGCATTACAGTATTAGATACTAGGACTATAATAATAAATTGAGGTTAACAGTACCAGGTATTTATTTCAATTTTTATTAGAAAATTTTATTCAAAATTTATTTCTATTAGAAAATTTTTCAAATAACATTATTTCCTATAGATACGATTTTGTCAAAATTTTATTCTTATAGCAAAATTTTTGTCAAATCTTATTTGTATAGAAATTTTGTCAAAATATTTTTCTATGGGAAACATTTTGTCAAATTCTTATTTCTATAGAAATTATATTTATGTTAAAATTGTCATTTCTATACAAATTTTGTCAAAATTTAATATTTCTATAGAAAAAAATGGACAAAATATTATATTTCTATAGAAGATTTGATAAACATTTTTAGTTATATAGACAAATATTTGTCAACATTCTAATTTCTATAGAAAGTTTGTCGTAAATTTTTGGTTCCTATAAAAAATTTTGTCACATTTATTTATATTAGATAAATTCTTGACAAATTTTTTATCTAGCTATAGAAAGTTTATGTTAAAATGTTTGGTTTCTAGTAAAAATGTGTATCCAATATTAATTTCTATAGAATAATTTTTGTAAAATGTTTGGTTCTATAAAAAATTTTGTCCTCCAAATATTATTTCTATAGACAACAATTTTGTCAATTTTATTTCTATAGGAATATTTTTGTTAAATATTTTATTTCTATAGAAAATTTTGTTTAAATTTTATTACTATAAGAAAAATTTGTTCAAATTTAATACTATACGAAAATTTTATGTAAATTTTATTTTCTTATAGAGAATTTTGTTAAATTTTATTTCTTACTGTAAAAAATTTGTTAATTTTTTAATTTCCTTAGTAAATTTTGTCAACATTTTATTTCTATAGGAAAAATTAGGTTTTAAATTTTATTTCTATAGAAAAATTTTGTCAGCAATTTTATTTCCTATAAAAAAGCTTGTAACAAATTTTCCAGTTTCTATGAAGAAATTTTCGTCAAAATTCGTGTTACTATAGGAAAATTTTGTTTCAAATTTTTTTCTCTAGAAAATGTCTGTCAAAATTTTATTCCTATAGAAATTTTGTCAAAATTTTATTTTATAAATAAATATTTGTCAATTTTATTATCTAAGTATTTCTTAATAATAGACATTGCAACATTTTATTTCTATCGATATGTTATAATATTTTTTATTCTTGTAAATAACCTTTGTCAAATTTTTTCGTTTCTAATAAACATATTTTGTCTAAAATTTATATATAGAAATTGTCAAAATTTTGTTTCTATAGAATTTTTTTGTCTACTATTATATAAAATTTGTCAAAATTTTTAGTCTATAGAAATTTATTAAATTTTCTCCTCCTCAAAATAATTTTTCAAAAAAAAAAATATATTTCTAATAGAAAATTTTGTCAAAAGTTATTCTATAAAATTTTTCAAAATACATATGATATATATAATGTTTGTTTAAAATTTTAATTCTATGAGAATTTGTCAAAGTTTTTTCTATAGAAATTTGCCAAATTTTACTTTTAGTAGAATATTATTGTTAATTTTGTCAACACATGTTTCAGTTCCTTATAGAACATTTTGCCAAATTTCATTCTATAGAAATTTTGTTCAAAAATTTTATTTCTATTAGAAAAATTTGGCAAATTTTATTCCCATAGAAAATTTTCGTTAAAATTTTATTCATAGAAAACTCATGATTCAAAAATTTATTTCTATAATAAAAATTTTTTTTAAAATTTTATTAATTATAGGAAAATTTGTCAAAATTTTATTAATATATGAAACTTTTGTCAAAATTTTATTTTTATAAGAAGTTTGCAAAACTTTATTTCGTATAGAAAAATTTTGTTAAAATTCATTACTATCGAAAATATTTGTCAAACATTGCATTTCTATACAGAAAATTTGTCAACAAATTCTATCATTTCTATACGAAAATTTTGTCAAAACTTATTTAGTTTATGAAAATTTTGTTAAATTTCTTTTAACAATAGTAGAAATTTTTCAAAAAAATTATTTCTTATAGAACAATTGTTTGTCAAAAGTTTATTCCTATAGAAATTTTTTCCAAACATATACTATGAAATTTTTTGTGTAAAATTTATTTCTATACGAAAATTTTGCTTCAAATTTATTTTTTTCTGTTGTCGAAATTCTACTTTCTATTAGAACAAATTTAGAGCCAACATTATATTTATTTTCATGAAAAATTTGGCCAAACTTTCTTATTTTATAGAAAATTCTTACCAAAGTTTTATTTCTTTTTAGAAAGTTTTACCAAGATTTTATTTCTTTAGACAAATGTTGCTCAAAAATTTTATTTCTATAAAAATTTGGCAAAACTTTTAATTTTGTTTAGTCAAAACAATTTGGCCAAAATTTAATATTTATATAGAAAATTTTGCCAACAATTTTTTTCTTTAGAAAGGTTTGCTCAAAATTATATTCTATAGAAACACTTTTCCAAAAATTTTAATTTCTATGAGAAAATTTTGTCATGAATTTTTATTTCTATAGAAAAGTTTCTCAACATGTTTTTTCCATGAAAATGTCAAAATTAGAGAGTGTGCGCGTTGACTGGAAATTTCTCTCACACTCACGCATATTCACGAAACCAGCAAAATTATTTTATTTAACGCAACGCTCACTCAACGATTCGTTGGGGTAGACAATCCCACTTCACGCACATCGACGAATTGAAACCCAGTACTCACGTACGCATCGACCGCGAGCGAACTAGCTTTTATAAGACATCACGTTCAGACAGCGATTCACGGACATCAACGTGAGTCACAGGAGACTCACGATACTCTACTAGAGCTAAATGTAATTTCCATTTAAACAACCAGTGTGAATTAAACCCTTGATTTATTTTTGAGCGTGATTTTGAGGAAATTATATCCGTATCACGAAGCGATTTTATTCTTCACGCGACGCATATTTGTTTTTGAGTTCCCATTCAGCACGATTCACGAGGAGTTGCTTTAGCATTTTGTTCACGATCACGGTAATTCACGCCGTCGTCAACGCGCACACTGCTTAGTCCAAAATGTTATTTCTATGGACAAATTGTTGCAACATTCGATTTCTATAGAAAATTTTGATCAAAATGTCATTTCCTACAAGGAACAATTTTGGCAAGATTTTTTTCCTATAGCAAAAATTTGTAAATTCTATTTCTATAGAATATTTCTTTGTATAAAATTTTTAGAAATTGCTTTCAAAACATTATTTCCTATAGAAGAATTTTTGCCAACATATTTATTTCTATAGAAAATATTAGTCAAAATTTTAATTTACTATAGAAATATTTTCTCAAAAATTGGTATTTCTATATAAAACTTTGTTAACACATTTCATATATAGAAAATTTTGTCATTTCAATTTCTATAGAAAATTCACATCGTTCAAAATATTTATTTCATTTTTAGAAAATTTGTCAAAATTTCATTCTATAGAACAAATTTCTTGTCACATTTATTTCTATAGAACATTTTGGCCTAAATTTTAGTATTTCTATTAGAAAATGGTTTGTTACAAATTATTATTTTCTATAGAAAATTTTTCAAAATTGTATTTCTAGTAGAAAATTTTATCCAAATTTTATATTTTTATAGAAATTTTGTAAAAATTTTATTTCCGTATTTGGTGTATATTATAAAGTAATTCACGATACAATATAAATACCAGTTTCCTTATTTTAATACGGTTCTAAAAATTTAATATCACGTACCAATATTTTTTCAAATATAATGTCACTAAGAATATGTTTTTTATAAAAAGCGAAAAAAAGCAAATGGTACAACCTCTGGTAAATGAGGTTTCAAAAAAATTGCTGGCATTATTATCCAAACAGTTTTTGATTTTTAAATTAATTCCTAGATAAAAATCTCCTTCTCTTTCTCTTTAAGATGCAATTTTTTGAATCATAATACTATTATGCGGTAACAAAATTTTCATCGCATGGGTTAACAAGGTCATGGTTTCCAAAAGCAGACTATAGGCATCAACTTTTTATGCCTATTTCTTTATTTTATTAGTTTACTTTTATCTATAAAGGGCGAATAAGTTAAAATAAAATAAATTCATAAATTTTAATGTGTGTTTTTACGAACGTTCCGACTCACTATGACCTTTTGCTGTCAGCTTACATAATACAAAACTCTCCTGCATTGGGAGGAACAAGCAAACTTTATCTATATTCCATCTTAATATTCTTCTCGTTATTTACATTGAGATTTTATATAACTTTCACTAACTTCTATTTGTTTTCTTTCTTCACCGTCTTCACACTCTCTCTTTCAGCTTTTAGAGTTTCAATTAGCAGCAACTATCGATCACAATTCCAACCTCTCTCTTTCTCCTGAAAATTAGCGGCTAAACTCGAACTTAATACTCACCATTTGGTAGAATATTATATATTAATTTATGTATTGTTATTATTATTACTCATACGTAACGTAGTACCCATACACATAGCTCATACGTAAGGTGTTATCAACTAAAAATTGTTGGTAGAATTTGTTCTACTGGCAATTTTCCGTTGGATTTTTTTTATCATTTTTTTAATAAAAAAAAATCTAAACCAAGCTATCTTTTAACTGTTATA
>PGFW01035921.1:111934-122452 GCA_003123925.1 Haematobia irritans | reverse complement strand
CTGGATGCAAAATTTTTTATCGGCTATCCAGAACATCGTTGCACTGGTATTCTATCCAGAGCATCTCATTAGTGCAAATCGGCCGGTGTTGCCAAATTGTATTTTGATAAAGTGACGCTTCTTCCATTCACAATAGCAATTTGTTGTGACTAATTTATCGAAAAACATGAAATTCAAAGTGGTAAAGTGTCATAAATAATCGCAGCAGTAACTATTTGAGTATTTCATACATTAAAAATGCAAGATGATTGTTTTCAAACAGCTGATGACCGTGTTGCATATTTTTGGTGATATCCTGTATAAACGAGTACTCTGTTTTCTTTTAGCCCTTCACGGCTTAGGGTATCCAGTGCAAAAAGAAAACAGCCCTATTTAATTGAAAATATTTGACCTTTAAAGGTAACGATTTTTTAATTGCATTTATCATATACCATTTTTACTATTGTTTTCTTTCCCGGTACATTTAACCAAACATTTTTAGGACATTTGTCATATTTCTCATATACTTATTTCACTAAGAGTAAGGCTATGGTCACACTAGGCAAATATTTGACCAAATTGAGTGTCAAACATTTTTCCAGAACCATTTTCCAAATATGTCGGGATACGGTTTTTGGAAAATAATCCTACAACGATGTTAGATATCCAATATGAGCTAAAAATGTTTGTTGGTTTGGCTGTGGCGAAAGATTCTTTTTGATTTCTATAAAATATTTGCCCAGTGTGACCATAGCATATGTTAAAGGTCCACAACTATTGTGATTAGTGGGGAAGTATCTTATAACATTAAAAAAAAATTATAGTTATATAAAATTACATATCGAATGTAATGTAAAAAAGAAATATGCTCTGCGGCTAAAAAATCAGTAATAATTTAATGTCAAATTATCTTGCGTGCTGTAATCACGGTTGCAAATTTTGATAAAATTTTCTATAAAGAGAAAATTTTCTATAAATGACAAAATTGTCTATGTTCTATATGTTTTTCTCAGCCTAATGTGCATAAACAAATGGACAAAAAATAATATGCTATGTTCATACACATGCAAAAATACATATGTACGAAATGTGACGACAACAAAAGGCAACGATGATGCAAAAAAAAAATGTGTTGTTGCTATGCACTTTTTTGTACTAATTTTCTCTGTGACTTTTTTTATTGAATTGTATTGTATGTGCAATAAAAATACTATATGATACAACAATAACAATAGGGGCTACAAATTATAACTGATGACCTTTCTGTTATGAGAAGAATCATTTTTCACACTCTTGTGGTTTTCTAAATTGTAAACCAGGGGCGTGCATAAATTAAAAAAATATTTGGCCTTTTTCAAGATCAAGAAAATCCATATACTTGTAATTAGTTGAGAAAATTATAAAAATAATAAAATTAGTATTGGTGAATTGAAGTTGGTGTATTCATCAACCATATCAAAGATGTTGTGATAGCGCACATTCTAATATTGCGTTCCAGTATTAAAAAAAAAAACACGTCTAATATTAATTAATCGTTTTTCTCTCTCACTTCAACTTTTTCTTCATTTCGCCTTTGTTTATTAAGAAATTTTTGTCCAAGTTTATCGCCACAAATTGAAGTAATTAATTAATAAATTGAATTGAAATCAGTTAACGTTTGAACTGAGGCCACATAACACAAAAAAACCAGAGTTAGGTAATAGAGGGAAGAGGTCAGTCTCTCAGCTTCAAATGTGAACAAGATCTTATAGTGGTTTTCAATAATTCTAAGGACTCTTAACTCAAATGGACCACACCAACAACAAAAAAAAAACACCACAACAGCATTGCAAAAGTTAAAGTAGGCGCAGCCTATTAATTATCAAAAAAACAACGTGACAAAAGTTATGATATATGAAAAACATATAATTCTGAATAATTTTAAAAAAAATTAATTTTCTAAAAAAAATGTTTCACCTACGGCGTAAGAAATAGTTCTGGGATTTTTTTTATTAATTTAATCAATTAATTTTTCATATTGTTGCACATGGTATTCTAAAATATAGTAACATAATTCACGTTTCAAAACCAAACACTGTCATTTTCAATCATTTTCTCTTGGTCAACATAAGCATCAAAACAAATAAGATCTACATCAAGAGAAAAACATTTGAAAAAGCAAAAATACAACAAACCCAAAATAATTTTACACCGTGAAGCTGAAAAAGAAAAATTCTGTAATTTTTTTTTAATATAGCAGTGAAACCTCTCAAAGCTTGGGTTTTGAGTTGACAAATTATCGTGAGACATTTGCTACATTAAGCACATTAAAACCTCACTCTCCTACTGGACTCTCCCAAATTGTGGCGACTTCTAGGTCTGTCTCCCTTCTGAAAGTTGGAGACCTATTATGTCGCAGTAGGTCTCCGACCTTCTGAGGGCTTTCACTATGTATAATATTTTAAAATTTACACTATACCTAATTCTCAAGGGAGAAATTCTCCCATTGAGAGAACAAGAGGTTGTCGCTCTTGCGAACTGAAGCTCTTATGAAAAGTTATTTTGCATGCCAGCAAGACAGTTTTTCCATGTGTTTCTTATGGGAGAATGTAAATAATAGATAATAGATATGTTTGCGAACTTTTTCCAAAATTTTATTTCTCTAGAAATTTTGTCAAAATTTATTTTATATGAAATTTGTCAAAATTTTAGCACTTTTGCCAAATGTTTATCTCTATATAGAAATTTTTGTCAAAATTTTATCTTCTATATTGAAAATTTTGTCAAAATTTCTTATCTCTATAGAAAATTTTGTCCAAATTTTTTTCTAAGAGAATATTTATGTCAAAAATTTTATTTTCTTCAGAAAATGTTGTGAAAATCGTTTTTCCATAGAAAATTTTTGTAAATTTTAGTTCTATATGAAAATTTATGTCTAAAATTTTATTTCAGAGAAAATGTAGCAAAATTTGTATTCTCCAGAAAATTTGCTGAAAAATTTTTTTCTATAGAATATTTTTGTCAAATTTTTATTTCTAATAGAAAATTTTGTCAAAATTTATTCTATAGAAAAATTTGTCAAATTTTATTTCTATAGAAAATTTTTGTCAAAATGTTATCTCTATAGAAAATTTGTCCAAATTTTATTTAGAGAAAATTTAGTCAAAATTTATTTCTCCAGAAAATGTTGTGAAAATTTTTTCCATAGAAAATTTTGCCAATATTTATTTCTATAGAAATTTTGTCAAAATTTTATTTGATAATAAAATGTTTATTCGAAAATTTTATTTCTATAGAAAATTTTGTCAAAATTAATTTCTATATGAAAATGTTGTCAAATTTTATTTCTATAGAAAATTTTGTCAAATTTTATTTCTATAGAAAATATTGCCAAAAATTTTATTTCTATAGAAAATTGTATCAAAATTTATTTCTATAGGAAATTTTGACAAAATATTATATTTCTATAGAAAACTTTTTAGTTCATAACAACATTTTGAAATTCACGCTAAAAACCATCATACACAAATTAATAAAATCCACTTTAACTAAGATTTAAGCTGTCGTTTGCCTTGTAAAAAGAAGAATTTAAAATACACTTTTAGAAATTTCTGAACCCTAAATGTGAATGGCTATAATGACATTTTGCAATTTTGAATCAAACTTTCACGCCTTAAACTAGTTTAAATACATTTGTCAAAATACATTTTATTCAGATAGTTAGAAAAAAAAAAATAATTTCATGACCACTTGTGCAAAAATTCTGAATGATGTTCCTTTCCATCATTCGACAGTGTGTAAACGTAAAACGTCTTTGTAAAATATCATAATTCGAAAGCTTCAAAAATTTACAAATATTTGACTTTTTGTTTCTCTATTTTTTCTGAATTTTCTTTGACATCTATGACAGCAACTCAATTTTCTCAAATATTATCTTTGATTTATGCAAGGAGGCATGATCACATTCAACGAAGGCACCCAAATAAAAGAAAAAAAAGATACGCAACCTCAAACCGAAAAAAAACATTGCTAAACAAACGCTTTTTTCAATTGGTAGAAGAAGGCCCAATACACAAACATTGTACTATTATTTTTTTTTTTGCTTTCTGGGAATAAATAAATTTGTAAATGGGTCAAAATCTTTAAAATAAACATTTGGTGAAAAAAAATAAACTTACACACAGTCACATAAAACACACGCAATGCTATTCATAAGGAAGAGTTCTTATACTACAAAAAACAAACAAAAAAAACATATGTGCGATGTAGTCGTTTGTGGTGCAAACAACAGACATATTTATTCAGTATGTTAAAGATTATAATTTATTTATTGTTACTATTAGTAAACCTACTAATAGATTGAGGTAATGTGACACCTTCAGAAACTTTTCAAAACACTCAGTCTTAACTTCTTAGTTTCAAGTAGAACGTAAGCTAAAGTTATGTAAGACATTTCAGAATAAAGGACAACATGAATATTGACAAACATCTAAATATTCATTTCATGAAATAATGCATATTAATTAGAAATAAATTTTACTCAATTTTCTTCAAAAAAAAGTTGAAATTCATAGTATTTGACCGAAAATTCTAATATAAAAATGCTTTTGCATAATGTTTAAGCAAAAAATTTTCTATAGAAATAAAATTTGACAAAATTCTATAGAATAAAATTTTGACAAAATTTTCTATGAATAAATTTACAAAATTTCTATAGAAAAAATTTTACAAAATTTTCTATTCAATTAAATGACAAAAATTTTCAAAAATAAAATTTTGACAAAAATTTTCTATAGAAATAAAATTTTGACAAAATTTCTTTAGAAATAAATTTGACAAAATTTTCTTAGAAATAAAATTTGACAAAATTTTCTATAGAATAAAATTTTGACAAATTTTCTATAAAATAAAATTTTGACGAAATTTCTATATAGATAAAATTTAACATTTTCTATAAAATAAATTGACAAATTTTCTATAGAAAAAATTTTGACAAAAATTATATATAGAAATAAAATTTTGACAAATTTTTCTATTGAAAATAAAATTTGACAAAATTTTCACAGAAATAAAATTTTGACAAAATTTTCTATTGAAATAAAATAGGACAAAATTTTCAACAGAAATAAAATTTTGACAAAATTTTCTATAGAAATAAAATTTTGACAAAAATTTTCTATAAAATAATTCAAATTTTTATATAAATAATTTTGACAATTTTCAATAAAAATTTTAACAAATTTTCTATAGATAAAAATTTTGACAAAATTTTCTATAGAAATAAAATTTTGACAAAATTTTCTATAGAAATAAAATTTTAACAAAATTTTCTATAGAAATAAAATTTTGAAAAATTTTTCTATAGAAATAAAATTTTGACAAAAATTTTCTATATAAATAAAATTAAAAATTTTCCTTATATAAAATAAAATTTTTGACAAATTTTTCTATTAAATAATTTGACAAAATTTTCTAATAGAAATAAAATTTGACAAAATTATTTCATATAAAATAAATTTTAAAAATTTTCTATAGAATTAAAAATTTTGACAAAATTTTCTATAGAAATATGAATTTTGGCAAAATTTTCTATAGAAAATAAAATTTTGCAAAATTTTCTATAAAATAAAATTTTGACAAAATTTTCTATTAATAGAATAAAATTTTGACAAAATTTTCTAATAGAAATAAAAATTTTGAACAATTTTCTATAGAAATAAATTTTATCAAAATTTTCTATAATGAATAAAATTTGACAAAATTTTCTATAGAATAAAATTTTGACAAAAATTTTCTATAGAAAATAAAATTTTGACAAATTTTCTATAGAAATAAAATTTTGACAAAATTTTCTATAGAAATAAAATTTGGACAAAAATTTTTTATAAGAAATAAAATTTTGACAAATTTTTACAAGTAATAAAATTTTGACAAAATTTTCTATAGAAATAAAATTTGACAAAATTTTCTTAAAAAATAAATCTTGAAAAAATTTATATAAGAATAAAATCTTGAAAAAATTTCTATAGAAATAATCTTTTGACAAAATTTTCTATAAAATAAAATTTTGACAACATTTTCTATAAAAATAAATTTGCAAAAATTTATTATAAAAAAATTACAACATTTTCTGTAGAAATAAAATTTTTGACTAATTTTCGCAGAAATAAAATTTTGACAAATTTTCTATAGAATAAAATTTGACAAAATTCTCTATAGAAATAAGATTTTGACAAAATTTTCTATAAAAATAAAATTTTGACAAAATTTTCTATAAAAATAAAATTTTGACAAAATTTTCTATAGAAATGAAAATGTTTATTAATTTTGGGAATTTTGGAAGAACCAATGTTAGATGATTCAGCAATGCATCATATCTTTACATCAACTAGAAAATATGTTTTACCCTTATATATGGAGAAATTTTCAATAATAATACAATTTAATTATTAAAAAATAACAAATAGTTATTTACATTTCAAAAAAATGAAAATAATAATTAAAGCAGTAAATAAATAGTATTACTACATTGTTGCGAACAAATGTTTACAATCAGTGCAAGAGTAGTAGTAAAGGGGGAGAAGAATATGGCTTTGTTACCCTCGACAGTATAATCTATAATACACTTAATCAGTCACAAATATTTGCATACAAAAATATATGTGTCATATAACTAGATTTAAGAAAGACAACGAGGAAGAGTGTAGAACGAAAGAGGAACATTCGATAATGGCTTTTAATACAACAACAACAAATAACCGTTTATTGGTCCAGCCTTGAAAATAAGTCCATGGCCGTTCATCCCAAAGAGATTAAGCCCTATATTTACCTCTACAATGGGCACGTAAAGCACCGTCCATGTTTTGCGGAAAATAATGATAACACAATCAATTAAACGACCAAAAAAGAAGAAAAGCTAAATCAAACAAAAAAACTTCCATATGTGAATTTTAACAAAAATCGCTTAAGTGAAATTCAATTTGAGTGGAACACAATTGAGGCATTTAATAATATCTTTCTTGAGATTTTTTTTAAAATAATAATCAATAGACTTTTAGCACTAAAATGTAAATAAAGACATTTTAATGATTTCTGTAAATAAGTAACAAATTATTAATTTAAATAGAAATTGAAACATACCTTTATATTGATGAAGAAATTTGTTATCAAATTGAGGAACACAAACCATGGAAATTCACAAAATATCTGAAAATATAGAATATAGAGAAACTATGTCAAATATATGAGGAGAAGAAAATTATTAGCTAAATTATAAATTAAGCGACCGGTTTTGTTTATAATTCTGAATTTAGCCGTTTTTGATACAGAATTCTGAATCAATTCACAATAACGATTTATTTGTGAATAATTTTTTATAATAAAAAAAGGAAAAAATTGCATGAGTTTTTAAGTTAGCGGTGTAAACAGCTTTAACATGGACCAGTAAATGCATAGACATCTCAAATCCATTCACAATGGTTTTGTTTATTTGTTGTGCGCAGCTGGGATGGAAAATGCAGTACTCTTGTCTTTTTTTCAATACTTTTTCACTTTGGTCAGTACCGTAGAATGTGTGTAGACATTTTTGACCCGATAGCAGATTTATGGTACAATAGTTTTGACAAAATATTTTATTATTTTGAGAAAATCTTTAACAAACTAAAATAATGTGAACCATTACTAAAATAATGCGAACCATTACAGTCACGGCCGAAGCTTGAGGCAAAAATAATCTACTAACATTTGGAGAAAATCTTACCGAAAACTACCACAACAAAACAATATTTTGCAAAAATTTATTTCTTCAGAAAATTTTGTCAAAATGTTTCCTGTTGGAAAACTTTGTCAAAAATTTGGTCAATACTTTCTTTCTATATAGAAAATTTTGTTAAAATTTTATTTCTATAGAAAATTTTGTTAAAATTTTATTTTTATAGAAAATTTTGTCAAAATTTTATTTCTATATAAAATGTTGTCAAAATTTTATTTCTATAGAAAATGTTGTCAAAATTTTATTTCTATAGAAAATGTTGCCAAATTTTATTTCTATAGAAAATTTTGCCAAAATTGTATTTCTATAGAAAAATGAAAAAAAAAGAAAATTTATCAAAGTTTTATTTCATTTGCAGACGAAAAAGTGCCATCTACGGTGTGCAGACAAACTACAGCGCTTGAATGGACTTGAGACGTCTAAATATTTCTTGTCTATGGAATACTCAACTTCATTCACCAATACAATTTATTTATTTTTATAATTTTCACAACTAATTACAAGTATATGGATTTTCTCGATCTTTTTATTTTTATAAAAAATTTTGTCAAAATTTTATTTCTATAAAAAATTTTATTTCTACAGAAAATTTTCAAAATGTATTTCTATAAAATTTGTCAAAATTTATTTCTACAGAAAATTCTGTCAAAATTTATTTCTAAGAAAATTTTGTCAAATTTATTTCGTATAAAAAATTTATTTCTTAGAAAAAAAAAAAAAATGTTGCATTTTATTTCTATAGAACATTTATTTCTTAAGAAAATTTTGTCAACATTTTAATTTCTATAGAAAATTTGTCAAATTTTATTTTCTTTTTTTCTATAAAAAATTTTGTCAAAATTTTATTTCTATAGAAAATGTTGTCAAAATTTTATTTCTATACAAAATTTTGTCAAAATTTTATTTCTACAGAAAATTTTGTCAAAATTTTATTTTTATAGAAAATTTTGTCAAAATTTTATTTCTATAGAAAATTTATTTCTATAGAAAATTTTGTCAAAATTTTATTTTTATAGAAAATTTTGTCAAAATTTTATTTTTATAGAAAATTTTGTCAAAATCTTATTTCTATAGAGAATTTTGTCAAAATTTTATTTCTATAGAAAATTTTGTCAAAATTTTATATCTGCGGAAAATTTAGTCAAAATTTTATTTCTACAGAAAATGTTGTCAAAATTTTATTTCTATAATAAATTTTGTCAAAATTTTATTTTTATAACAAATGTTGTCAAAATTTTATTTCTATAGAAAATTTTGTCAAAATTTTATTTCTATAGAAAATTTTTCAAATTTATTTCTATAAGAAAATATTGTCAAAATTTTTATTTTACAGAAAATTTGTCAAAATTTATTACTGTAGAAATTTGTCAAAATTTATTTCTATAAAAAAAATTTGTCCAAATTTTATTCTATCAGAAAATTTTGTCAAAATTTTATTTTTATAGAAAATATTTGTCAAAATTTTATTTCTATAGAAAATTTTGTCAAAATTTTATTCTAATAGAAAATTTTGTCAAAATTATTTATTCAGAAAATTTTGTCAAAAACTTTATTTCTATAGAAAATTTTGTCAAAATTTTTATTTCTATAGAAAATTTTGTCTAAAATTTTGTTGTATAGAAATTTTGTCAAAATTTTTATTTCTATAGAAAAATTTTGTCAAAAATTTTATTTCTAAGTAAAATTCAAAATTTTATTTCTATAGAAAATTTGTAAAAACTTTATTTCTATAGACAATCTTTGCAAAACTTTTATTTCTATAGAAAATTTGTCAAAATTTTATTTCTATAGAAAATTTTGTCAAAATTTTATTTCTATAAAAAATTTTGTCAAAATTTTATTTCTATAGAAAATTTTGTCAAAATTTTATTCTATAGAAAATTTTGTCAAAATTGTATTTTATTAAAAATTTTGTCAAAATTTTATTTTATAGAAAATTTTTCAAAATTTTATTTATAAGAAAATTTTGTCAAAATTTTATTTCTATAAAAAATTTGTCAAAATTTTATTTCTATAGAAAATTTTGTCAAAATTTATTCTATAGAAAATTTTGTAAAATTTATTTCTATAGAAAATTTGCAAATTTTATTTCTATAGAAAATTTTGTCAAATTTTTTTCTATAGAAAATTTTGTCAAAATTTAATTTCTATAGAAAATTTTGTCAAAATTTATTTCTATAGAAAATTGTCAAATTTTATTTCTATAGAAAATTTTGTCAAAATTTTATTTCTATAAAAATTTTGTCAAAATTTTATTTCTATAAAAATTTTGTCAAAATTTAATTTTATAGAAAATTTTGTCAAAATTTTATTTCTATAGAAAATTGTCAAAATTTTATTTATATAAAAAATTTTGTCAAAATTTATTTCAAGAAAATTTGTCAACATTTTATTTCTATGAAATTTTTATCAAAAATTTTATTCTATAGACAATTTTGTCAAAATTTTATCTATTAAGAAATGTTGTCAAAATTTATTTTTTTATAGAAAATTTTGTCAAAATTTTATTTCTATAGAAAATTTTGTCAAAATTTTATTTCTATAGAAAAATTTGTCAAAATTTTATTTCTATAGAAAATTTTGTCAAAATATTATTTCTAGGAACAATTTGTCAAAATTTCATTTCTATAGAAAATTTTGTCAAAATTTTATTTCTATAGAAAAATGAAAAAAAGGAAAATTTATCAAAGTTTTAATTCAATTTACAGACGAAAAAATTGCCCATCTACGGGTGTGCAGACAAACTACAGCGCTGTGAATGGACTTGAGACGTCTATATATTTCTTGAT
>PGFW01035905.1:48933-59271 GCA_003123925.1 Haematobia irritans | reverse complement strand
GTAGATGTTTCGAATATTTCGGATCCAGAAAAAAATCCAGGAATTATTTGCAATCCGGAAATCGCGGATTTATACAAATCGATTCCCAATATGATAAGACCTAAGGTTACACATAACTGTATAACAATGTTTAGATAAATATAATTACCTATTAGATTTGGTTTTAGGAACTATTATGTAGGCTACACGGGGAAAGAGGTTGCAGTACGCAACCTTGCAGTGTGCTTTCCTTACCGGAAACATCACAGTAGAGGATTTTTAAAAATCGATCCCGAATGACAGTCCTATTGAAATCGTTTTGCTGTCAGTGGTATTCGGCTGAGTCGCGAACTATAGTTGTCAACACTGTTATTCATAACCTGTCAGTAACGAGTAATCAAATACTCGTTACTTTCCCAACACTATGAGTCAGTCGACGTGAGTTTTTTTCGATGAAAATTATTTTTCTGCTATTTCATTATTTAATATTGAAACCTTTTTTTATTCGTAAACTATATATTTCAGAAGAAGAATTTTATAAAAACAAATGACGTTTACCATTAAAACTTTAAGAAAGTGAACATTTTTAACTGACTCAAATTTTTGTGTATTGACTGGACTGCTAACTCTGCCAACAGAGACGAAGATGTCTTCGTCAGCCATATATGTATTAGATGTGAAGGGGAAGGTTTTGATATCTCGAAATTACCGTGGTGACAACATGGACATGGCGGTAATTGACAAGTTTATGCCACTACTGATGGAAAAGGAAGAAGAGGGCATGATCACACCCATTTTGCAAACCGCAGATTGTACTTTTGCTTATATCAAAACCAATAACTTGTACATTGTTTCCACAACACCTAGAAACAAGAATGTAAACATTGCACTTGTGTTCGTATTTCTGCACAAGATAGCACAAGTATTTATTGAGTATTTCAAAGAACTGGAAGAGGAGTCTATACGGGACAACTTCGTTATAATATACGAGCTCCTAGATGAGCTAATTGATTTCGGTTATCCTCAAACAACGGATTCCAAGATATTACAAGAGTATATAACACAGGAAGGTCACAAGTTGGAAATACAACCACGTATACCAATGGCTGTGACGAATGCAGTTTCTTGGCGATCAGAAGGTATTAAATATCGAAAAAACGAAGTATTTTTGGATGTCATCGAGTCTGTAAATCTATTGGCTAATGCTAATGGGAATGTTCTTCGGAGCGAAATAGTTGGAGCCATAAAGATGAGGGTTTATCTTTCAGGCATGCCTGAACTTAGATTGGGTCTGAATGACAAAGTTCTGTTTGAAAGCACAGGTAGAGGAAAGTCCAAATCAGTTGAATTAGAAGATGTAAAGTTTCATCAATGTGTGCGCCTTTCTCGTTTCGAAAATGATAGAACAATCTCTTTCATTCCCCCTGATGGAGAATTTGAACTAATGTCATACCGATTAAATACCCATGTAAGTCCATTAATATTCTATAACATTGTGCATTAGTCACCTTTCACATTCTGTTACAGGTTAAACCATTGATATGGATCGAATCTGTCATTGAACGTCACGAGCATTCCCGTGTAGAATATATGATCAAGGCAAAGTCCCAGTTTAAACGACGTTCTACTGCCAATAACGTAGAAATCATCATTCCGGTACCAGCTGATGCAGACTCACCAAAATTTAAAACAACAATTGGTAGCTGCAAATACGCTCCCGAACAGAACGCCGTAATTTGGACAGTGAAATCTTTCCCTGGAGGTAAAGAATATCTAATGCGAGCTCACTTCGGTCTACCCAGTGTTAAAAGTGAGGATAGCTTAGAAGGCAAACCTCCAATACAGGTCCATTTCGAAATACCCTACTTCACAACATCTGGCATACAAGTCCGCTATCTAAAGATTATTGAGAAAAGTGGATACCAAGCATTACCATGGGTGCGCTATATCACACAGAATGGTGACTATCAACTACGCACCAACTAAAATAACTATGATAAGTGGTGCCTTCTGTCCAGAATATTTGTTGCGAGTGTTTTATGTACATTAATCATTTTATTACGTTCATTCCAATATATATATATCCACAGCAAGTTTTATAGATATTGTGCATAGATGCAAAATTAGCGAGGCACGAATAACAGTTTTGTTAAATTTATTTTCGTCAAAAAAATGTAAGATACAATTTTCCATCTAACCAATAATAAAATACAAGCTAAATTTATAAAGTCCTTTGAACTTTAATATACACATTTGTACTTAAACCCTAATAAATGCACTTTAGAAGATTCCCGAGTTGGGTGTTGCGAATATGCCATAAGAGCAATCGCATATTAATTTTTAAAGCTCTTCAAGGGATAGAAGTCACCATGAGCAGCTACGTGTTTTTCCAATTCTTGCATTTGCTCTTTCAAATGTTTTGGCATTTCATCATAAACGTCTTCAAACATCTCCCTCCAATTTGGTTTTAGCTTTTTCTCCGAAACTGAAATTTGTTTCAGGACTTGTTTACGAACATCCTTTACAAAAGCATTTTCCTCGTCTTCATTGAACCAGCCCTTTTTCATCATATACTTCTTCAGTTTAGATATGGGGTGTTCCTTAGTGTTCCAGATTTCAATTTCTTCGGCTGAACGGTAAGCAGTTGAATCGTCTGAGGTTGAATGGTGACCAACACTGTAAGCAAATATATTGACATTTTTCAATTTGTTAAAGAATCGTTCGCATTACATACCGATAAGCCATAGCTTCGAAAATAATCGGTTTGTTTTCCCGCAAAACATATTCACGTGCTTTTTTCATAGCGTTATATACAGCAAAAACATCTGTACCATCTACACGCATGGTGGCTATGCCATATGCAGGACCTCTTCCTGCGATCCCATCACCTTTGTATTGTTCAGTCGAGGGGGTCGAGATGGCAAATCCATTGTTTCGACTAAATAGAAAACAATAGCTTCATTAAAAAAGAGTAATTGTATATCTCATCTACATACCAAAATAGAATGACGGGACAGTCCAATGTTGCAGCAAAGTTGAAGGCAGCATGTGCGTCTCCTTCGGAAGCTGCGCCTTCGCCAAAGTAACAAACCACAATCCGATCATTATTTGGTAAACGCTTTAATCCATACGCAGCACCAACAGCCTGAGGCATTTGAGTTGCTTAAACCAAAAAAATAAAAAACGAGGTGAGAATAAAGAAAGTAACACTAACATTTTGCATAACTTACAAAGTGGACTTGATATTGTCACAAAATTTAGATCTTTTGATCCATAATGTACAGGCATTTGCTTGCCTCTTCCAATATCAGCATCGTTTCCATAACACTGATCCACAAACTGTTCTATTGTGAATCCTCTCCAAACCAAAACACCTGCTTCTCTATATTGTCCGTAAATAAGGTCGCGATTTTCAAGTGCAGCGGCACTTCCAATATGACTTGCTTCTTCCCCAAAGTTTGTCATATAAAAAGATATACGACCCTGCCTCTGGGATTCATACAAAATCTTATCCATTGTATTCAGTAAAACCATGTCGCGAAACATTTTCTTTACAAAATCTGCATCCAAATTTGGATCCTGACTAGAATCACCAATTGCCCCTTCAGAGTCCATGACACGATAAATAGGAATTGGCGAAACTTCGGAAGGCATAACCATAGCGGGATGTGATACGAAAGGGGCGTGTGCTCCGGGAAACATAGAAGGATGGTCAGCAGGTACGCTTCCATACTTCTTAACGCACGGAGAATGGGGCAGCAGTATATTTCTAAAAATTACACGTTTTTATTTACAATTCTCACACACACATTCTCGAATACAAACCTTTAAAATTGGACTGAATTTTAACATACTGTGCAAATCTGTTAACTTGGCGGATTTAAAGCGACATTTTTTTTTATAAAAACGAGCTTAATCACCAATGAAAATTACCGATCTAATTTTATTGAATATACGAAAACAACAAGCAATTAAATTAATTAACATAAGACGAAAACTTGACATTTTTTTTTTTTTTATTTTTTTTTTGCCAACAATTTCTTTGCCATCTCCACACTATGAAATCAAAACGATAAATCTGTTCACACAGAAAAAAAATTGTGAGAAATTACAGAATAAAAATAAATGTACTCTTCAACAATTGAGAAATGTAAATGTACTATAGACATCTTTGAACCAATAGGAATAGTACAAATGCTACATTTAATATAAACGAATGTTAACAAATAAAAGGAAGGCTTATTGAAATCAAAGACTATTAATAAAGAAGACGTGAAAATGGCTTTGATAGTGTTAGTACTAGAAAACAGAGATTAATATCATACTTGTTGGAAAAGCGCTCCGAACTTACTGGTTTGATGCAGACAATTTTTATTTAGCTATTTTCTCCAACATTTCACGCAAATTTCTGTGTCGGTTGCACTAAATTATTAATTAAATGTTTCACAAAGTGTTTTTGTTCGTTTAAGAGTTAAAAAATTGCTAAAATAAGCGAATTAAGTTTTTGTACGAATGCAAAATGAAAAGAGAAACCGAAAAAAAAGTTGCAACGTCTCATGGAACATGTATGATATTAATCTCTGTTTTTTCAAGAAAAAGAGGAAGAGCAAGCTTATCTCATGTCTTCTTTATTAATAGTCTTTTTGATTGAAATTGTGAAAAGTTGTTTATAAATACTGTTTGTTTATTCTATATATCGTATGCAATAAGATTATTCTCTGGAAGTCTAGAGAGTGGTTCTCCCTACGAACCCTTGCAAGCTTAGCTTGGTAATAGGGCTGTAATTCGGGATCGATTTTTATAAATCTCGGGATTTCAAAATATAGAATCCCGGGATTTTCCGGCATTTTTTTTTTTTTGGATCCCGAAATTTTCGGGATTATTTAAATATTTTATGCAATAACAATCTACAGCCCCAAAAAATGTTGTAATTCAATTTTATTAACAAAAAAAAGAACAAAAAACATAAGGAGTAAATTAAAATCCATATTAAACCAAAGTTAATTTATATTTTTCGAATTGCTAGTCTTGTAAGGATGTATTTGCAGTAGACTGAATAAAATAAATAAATTGTGTCATACTTAACGACACTTTAGTCCAACTGAACACAATATGAAGAAAAGAAAAACAATGTTAGGACAAAAAATAAATAAAACCCCAATTTCATATCGCTATCTTATGCGCTTTACAGACTATCAGTTATTCCGGACGGAATGTCGGTGTTTGTAAAGAATCTTACAGTGTGTCGGATCGATACGACTTGTCCGCGATGACTAAATAATCGGTAAATGTGTTATCGATCCATAAACAGCAGCAGTTATCGATTATGCCTTCGGATTTAACTTATAATGTGCACAATATATGGGATATGTTCGACACGAGCACTGTCGTCCGGAATAACTGATAGTCTATAAAGCGCATTACTCAGCAAAACATTTTAAGGACTTTGGCTATATTAGGCCTATTTTCGTACACTATGGATTAACCCATTGTTCAAAGGAGGACCTTATCGTATATTATCGTATTAAGTATACCTCATGTATAATACATTCTTACTCAAGGTGTACCATAAATATTTATTAACTCAATTTGTCGGGAATGAAATCTAATGGCCGTTAGCACTGAATGAAGACTCAAAATTTATTAATAAATGGAACAACATCTACTTTAGCACAAGTTGTTAAAAATAAACAATTTTTTTGAGTGTAGGAGAAGGGATTTTAAATCGAAAATGTAAAGTAAAATTTGGCGGAAAAGCCGAGATATCGACATTTGAATATTGGTATTTTCCTTTATATTTTTGTTAATTCTGACAAGAATTTTTCATGAAATGAATAAAATTCCGTTTTTTTGCGTATATGGTAAAAATAGTAAATTTTAAGCAAAAAATATTAAGTAAAAATTTTGTCGGAAGAGCGCAGCGGAAGAAAGTTTCAAACCCCGGCCGAAGGCGAACCCGGGTCAATGTTATTCTAAATATATTACTTTTAGGATGATTATGTGCGATGGATACTAAATCCAATCAAGGCATATTAATTAATATTGCCTTGAAATCCAATATACGTTATAAATTGAAAGACTTATTGCGGCCCGTAAACACCGAGAAATAGGACTTTTCGATAAAAAGTGGTCTAATACATATTTGTGTTTAGAATTTGAAAAGTCTTACACGCTGGCCAAAATTGGACAATTGGGGACCACTTGTACTATAGTCGGATTTGAAGCGATGGACGTTTATTATTAGAATGTTAGAATTTAATACATTTCTCTGGTAATAATAACAAACGATTTAATCTCAACGGTGTGATGATTCCCTTTTGGTGTAAAATGTGGTCAGCTGGTAGCCGATGTATATACATTACAACAAGCAAGAAACATAGAAAAAATATAAAAAGTGGCAAAAATAGAAATACATTCGGTATTGCTATTTTCATGTGCTTATTAGAAACTACCATACGATTATAGAAAATATCTATGACCTCATAATCGTGTGGATCAGGGGAAGTAGCCTACAACTGAAATTCTGTGTCAGCCTCCAGATATGTTCCGAGTAGTCTGCTAGATGTCTTTCAAAATTCCGTGAAGGTACGTGTGAGGTTTATTTTAGGACATGAATGCTTACCAAAGAAAAAACAATGCAAATATCGAAGCTGTAAGGCGATAACTGGGTATGTATTCTTGGTAATGAAGAGTCTTTTAAAGACGACATATAATATCCATTAACATCTTTCAATATTTGCCCTTAACGATTACGTTAATTTACTTGTTAAATCTGGGCCGATATTGACGATTTTTCAAATAATTAGCGTAGAAAGAACAATCTGTATAGAAATCTAAAATGTTCTCGGACAATATGAGACGCAATATCGGTTGGTCCGAATACGTATTGAAGCCAAAACTTTTTGAAAATCGGCGCTATGAATCACAAAGGATAAGATATATTGTCAAGGTGAAAATAAATAATAGTTTTTAGCACATCTGTGTCGATGCGGGAGAAGCTACACCGAACTATACCAAGAATCTTAAAAGGAAGTACAGTGAGAGAGCTAAAAAGGTACGTGAATGTGTGTAACTCACTATACTAGAAATTTCATAGTTATGTATTTTAGTTTTTGGATGAAGCTAATGAGTCTATCCGATCCACTGAAGTTTATTTACGAAGATTTAGTCAATTAGCTGCTTATTTGATTGTTCTTTGGTCTAGGTATAAATTGTCAGCATAGTTTCCGTAAGAAGCATTTGCCGATTTGGGACTGTGGCATGGTTTCAGTTTATATTTTGATTTGTAAAGGTTTATAGACTAATGGCTATGATTTCGATCTCCCGTAAAATTGGTCGTTATTATTCTCTACCAAAGGTAAGCACAGAGCTTTATTATGAAGAGAACAATTCAATATCCTTCTTCCATTCAGTTTAACCACATGGACGGTAAATTGGATTAATAGGCATCATACTGATGAACTCTGGCGTCCGTGGATTCTGTTTTGCGCCGTCAGCAATTTATCGAAATTGATTACTTGTCTACTCCCATTGTTGCGCTTTTTTGAATTTTCGGATTATTGTGCTGTAAATTTCAAACGACTAATTCTGTCAGTGTTCTTACTTTTATTTAGTGTTGATGTATATCATCGTAGGTATGTCCAAAATATATTCTAATTTCTTGTGGATTTGAGGACCAGAACGAGAGACCGTTTTGAAAATTCCTAGCACAAAGCGAACAGCATTATTTGGTAGAAGCCGAAAATTTCACTCAAACGGTTGCACCCTTTCAAAGACGGAAGAAATAAATATTAGCGTTTCAAATGAAAAGAAAAATCATCCAAAATACGTGACGCTGGAAGACCCGACATTAAATTTACGAACAAAAGTTGTGCGAGAGTTGTTCCGTATTGTATCACAAATTGAAACAGGGTTGGTATACTAAGTATGATATCGTCTGAAGATATTTTCGCATTCCTTTTTATGCAAAAGACAAAGAAAACACACCGAAGTTCACAAAGGACGTTGATGGTGTCCCTTGACGGATTCGTCTTTTATTCTTATGGCCAATATAGCACAAAAATATTATTAGGAAGAGAGAAGTGGTGATTTGTGAAGGGCCCCCCAATTAGAATCGGGACTGTGCGGAGTTCTTCAAAACTCTTTTGTACGTAAAAACATGAAATTTTTTTTGAAATTTCCAAACCAGATCTAGTAAAGATACGGTAGTTGCCGGCTAAATTTCGAAAAATACGAATAAGCCAATGACAACGAAAAAAACGGTTATATGGCTTTTATTCACAAGAAAAATCATCCCAAGGCTGCCCTCTTTCGAACGAGGAATGTACATTTTCATTCACTGACTACAATTACTCTCTAATATTGTTTATTTTTGTCGAATAAATTGAACTAAGGTCTCACTATTGTTTTTGTATCCATTTAGAAACTATGGGGGGTTGATATATAAATTTAAGTATGATTTTCACATAGCGTGTATTTGACCAAAAATGCCTTTTAAAATATTGTGCGTTTCGTATAATTTATTCAGGCGGGAGCTGTCAGAACTGGCTTGCGGGCCTGCGTCGGCGACAATAGGGTCCGTGACGTCTACGTGTTAGGTGGGTGAACGGCGGCGCTCTCGCGTTGGAGGAGAACGTCTATTGTCCTATTGAATCTGTTAAAAGGGAGATGTCTCCAGCGTTCATTACCGCCGGCGATTTAACAGAGCGAAAGGACGCCTTTGAGGTCCTCTAACTTTTTAGGAGTTAAAACGGCAGAGACATAATTTTCCTGTCCATCGATTTGGTCCCGTCCATTTGCTTATGGGCGGGCTTCACATTCTTGTCGTGGGTAGCGTTTTACTCTACATAAAAGCAATACCCTACCAAATGTAGGAATGATAGCGATCTGTTGGAAATTCAACATTTCTTCACTTCTCCGAAACAACTAAAAATTTCAAATACATGTTTCCTTTTGGTAACGTTTCGTGTCAAACGGCCAATGTGGAATCGCGTGTAGGTTTAGTGTATTGTTGGGAAACGTTCTTCTTAATGTTTGCGGGAGCGGCTAACTGGGAAAACGACTTCGCGGGTACGACTCTCGAGGTTTAAGCCACTGGACTACGGGACCTTTTTTCGCCGCCGCTTGGGTTGGTGCGCGAGCGAGATTTGACCTTTCCTAGTCTTTTGTAGTGGACTACGAGGATCTTGATCGAGTTTACTGCTTCTCTAGCGGGTTATTTAGATGGTGGGACTTCTACGAGCGCTTCACGGCGCTTCGAGGTAGCACTTCGAGAACGTTCACGGCCGCTTTTATGTGGTGGGCTAGGAGTGAGAAACGTTGAACCGCTTTTGTCGCGAGAGGACGGACGATGACGACGACGATGAAGCGCTTTGGAAACTTGATGAACTGCGAACGTGGATCCTGAGCCGGAGCTTACTACGCAGAGTGAACTGCTTATTCCGACGAACTGGAATGAAATACTATTAATGCTACATGTTGGCTGTTAGAGGGCTCTCATATGTATATTTTTTTTACCTGTCCTACTTGAATGCGCTACTCGGACGGATTGCACTACCCCTATCTTTCTGTGTGTTATCGCCTTTCTCGACCACAATTGGACGATGATGAAACTAAACTATTATTTGTTAGCAAACCTTTGCCCAACGTCCTTGCCTTTCCTTATGCATCTTTGAGTTTTTCGGCTTTCCCGGGGAGTAGAAAGATCGCGAGCCCTTGAAAATGAAGGAGTGTATAAAACACGATAATAGGATACTTTTCCGTATTTACTCACATAGCCTTATCTTTTCCGAATAAAACACTGGGTATATCCTTTTTTTGCTATGATAATTTTTGCTTTAATATAAATGAAAAAATTCGCGTCAACTTTGACATTACTAGTGCCCGCCGGCAATTAAACCTAATGGAAGAAGAAACAAGACAAGATATACACAATCTGTTAGTATAGATAGAGAGCGAACATCAAATTCAATTTGGAATGCTATAATTCCATTTGCTGACTGTACACATACAAAACGGTATCGTGAACGTGATAATGATGTAGAAACGTAAAAACTTTTTTGGATAGATGGGCCCGATAATTTGCGCTTTATGCGCTTTCAGTGACTATCAGTTATTCCGGACGAACAGTAGCTCGTGTCGAACAGTATCCCATATATTTGTTGCACATTATATAAGTTAAGTCCGAAGATAATCAGATACTTGCTGGCATGTTTGTGGGAGATCGATAAACACATTTACCGATTATTTAGTTCATTCAACCGACAAGTCGTACTCGATATCCGGACACACTGTAAGTATCTTTACGAACACCGGACATTCCGTCCGGAATAAACTGATAGTCGTGCTAGAAGCGCCATA
>PGFW01035897.1:9673-17173 GCA_003123925.1 Haematobia irritans | reverse complement strand
GTGAGGAATTTCTATTCTGCAGATCCACATCAATTCCACATAATCATATTAATGGTCCAGTTTCGAGGACGGATAAACCGCAGTTGACGTCCTCCATTCTGCCCTATAAATGCGGATTTCTCTCGAGAATCTACTTTCCAGTACAATTTTACTCAGCAAAAGATAATGGACATATCAGGTTAGTTTACCGTTTGCTTATTCTTCCTTGTTCAAACATATGCTATTCAGTGAGGTGGACAACTGTGTTCGGAAAGAAATTAAAGAAAAAAGCAAACTATAAAGAACGTAAAAAATGCTGAATTTGAGAAGAGTCGAAATACTTATAATATTCGCTTTCGAAGAAGAATATAGGCAGATACATCAAAAAGTAATTATTTATTGGTGCAGATTTGTGAAGAACGGCGGTCGCGGGGAAAAGATCTCGGAATAATATATAGTCAATAAATCTTTAAAATTTTAACTGATAACTCGATCGACTTTTCAAAAATTTTACTAGTTCTCGATGAATGGTGAGTCTAAAATGAAATAAGACTTAAGACTTCCCAGGCCATATTTTCAGTCATCTGGAATTATCCATTGGTTTTCGCCCTGTTATTAGCAAGTTACTTTTTGCAAAGCAAATCCATGAGTTCTGCCTAACTTAACAGAATATTTTTTATTTCTATATATAATGAACGACTACTCCTTGCCTCTTTTTCCAGCAGCCCCACTTCACTCCTTATCCTCACCCTTTCCCCATACTAAATATACGACAAAAACGAGAAGAAGGTCTCAATGGGAATATCACTCAAGTTTGTATCTCAAGAAGCAACGAAACGGCTGAGAGTCACATGATTTTTTTTTTTTGGTACCATTATGTCCGTTTTGTATGTAATATGTGATAAATGAACTTCGTCTTTTTTCAAATCGGAAGAGACAGAGGATTGAAAAAAAAAAAAAAGGAACATTATGCATTACAAAACTGTAGATTTCTCTGAGGTTTCATCACTTTTTTGTCATACTTTCTTTGTATAATGCCTTTGATTGATGACTAAATGACGCATTCTTTTTTATTGTATCTCTCGTGTGATCGAACAATATTAATATACAGAGGACACCTCCCGTCATTACAACCAAGCTAGTTTGAAGGACCTTACTTGAATTTATTCTTTTTATATTTTTTTTCCTTTATGAGCTGATGCTTTTTTGTTCGAAACAGAATAATTAGGAACGACATTAGAACTTGCCGAAAGCATTACGAATGCGTCAGAATTATTACGATAAATTCCCTTCCCCCCTTCTCCTTTCAATACGTGTATTGTATTGTTTATACCACACGCGATCACTGAGGCGGGTTAGCCGTTTCTGTTTGTTTTTTTTTTTTATCCCGTTGCTTATTCCCAATCAATTCTACTTTCCTCATATATTCATTGTTCAGACTATCCGCTTACATTCGAAACAAAAAAGGTGGAAAAAGTGAGCTCTTTATAGTCATTGGAGCGAATATAATTATATTTAATTTCACTGAATTTACAAAGTTTGACTGTTAATAATATTTGCGTACGGTTAGCTGAAATGGACTAAAAGAGATGGGAAAATTATTAGACAACTGGGCATATGGGATGGTAATAAATTCCGTGTTCTCCTCTAATCTCTATTTAGGAACTGAATAAACTTCGTTACACTTATACTAATAATTCGCACGATGTTGACTTCGAACGCATAAAGGCCATATTTTGCAATTTGGAAATCCATTTTTGCCCCAAACTCCAACATATTCTCTTTGACAAAGGAGAGCGAGTATGATTATATAAATAAACTTTCGTGGATTAGTCGAAATTCTAGATTAAAATTTGAACTAAAGTTTTCTGATATTTAACCGAGTACCATATCTGAAAGTTAGCCAAGATTTTCCTTCTGATGGTTCACTGTCTGTTTTTGTTTGTTTTGAGCTGTTACATTCTGCCCTACCAAAGAAGAAAACATAAGCAGTCTGTATTTTTGTCCCTTTAACGACACTCTCATATCTTGCTGTGTTTGCTTACATTATTCTTCATTAGTATTTTGATCACCTCTTTCCTCTTCAGTTGCCATAGTTCTTTATTGGAATCACTGGAAAGTATTGTTGAAACGACTTCTTAGGTCAATTGGAATTTGTTGTCCCTGAACAGCTGATGGGATTACAAACAACAAAAACAAAGCTGTATTTTCGTTCCATTCATATGACAGTATCTTCGGGATTACACTTAACTTAAATATATTCAATTACAATTTTACATAACATATAACGATTCTCAATCATATAAATTTATCAATATTAATTCTATATAATTAATTGAATCACCCATTGCTATTTAGGCACAGAAAGGAAAGATAATTTATTTTTTGAATTGCAATGTTTAATGGAGATCCGGTTTTTGAATTTTTTTCTTGATCGAGCGATTTTAATTGGCGAATATCGCTGATATTTTTTCTACCCATGGTTGTGCGTTAAGAATATCTCGCAACTAAACTTCTGCCTGTGGGATCCATCTAGTTAATGGAATTTCGAGTCTGAGAGCTTTGGTTTGTGACTTGGATTTGTATAGTATTTGGATGCCTAAATATTGATTTTCGCTTCTTGAAATTACGATTGTTAAATTTTAAAACCTCTTTCTATTTTCGTTGAACACCTGTTTCCATTATGTCTTTGAACATAGTTCATTCGATTGTCCGACCGGTTAGTTGAATTTGAAGCTAACGTTAAATTGACAAGCGAATCCTCTCTACATCGACGTACATAGTCGAGAGTCACAGGGACGACGTTAAAGAGCGCCTGGGAGTCTCTAAAGCTGTCTATGACGAATGTCTTGTGATCTGGAAGCTGAAGAGAGCACAGGCCCGGGCATTTGGGATGACAAAAGGGCGAGGACGATGTTGCGTCAGAAGTGGAAGATGGTTAAGGCGAAATTCTAAAGCGCTTTCGCCCGTAATATTGTAGAAGTGGACGCTAGCTTACGGCGGAACTTTTTTATGACTTGAGTCCAACTGAGAAAGTATCAAGACCCCAGTCATACTCTCCACTCGTCTTCTAGTCCGAATCCTGAGACTGAAGACTGGCTTTAGCTCCCTCCATGCGAAATTCCCAATTTTTAATGGGGACTACTTCATCGTGGCCCACTATTTCGGCGTATCTTTATTACAGCGGTATGCATTGAGAAATCACGATTGAGGCTCGATTGAAGAAACTTTCCACTCAACCAGAGGACAAACAGCGGAACCTCATGAATCCGTTAGTAAATTCCTTAATAATGACAATTTCATTGGTAGCAGGACAAATCTTGGGCTCGTATTTTTGAGAAACAAGAAGAGTCCTCATTAAAATTTCATTAAGAGGCTCTTATTTAGTCTATCCGTCATACAATCTTGATCTCTGCGCGTCGTCCTGAAGAAACTGCAGAGGAGACATTCCAATACGTGTATATCACTTTGGGAACTTCTATGATGTCAAAGTGGAAAATGGGACCCAATATTCATTTTGTGTCGCCAGTTAATCGGGCTGCCCGATAGTGACTTTGGGAGCTTTATGGGAGCAAACACTTCGGGATAAGCAGTAATCCCAAAATGGACCGAGTTGGACTCTTTCTAACGAACCGCACATCGGCTTTGGCAAGTCGGTGACTGAGCTTCGGAAAACAGGAACAGAATGGCTACATATACGGGGTGTAAATTCAGATACCTAGAAGTTGGCAGCACAGTAATTCTATCTAGTTCAGAAAATTCGAACATTTAACAGGCAAAGCTTCTGAACCAACCATGTGCCTCGATTGCCCCAAAGGGAGGTCCCATGTTTATAAGGAAACTGTCCGAGACTTTCTGCAGATGGGAATTCCTCCTCCCAACGATTTTTCGGATAGAAGAGGTAGCAGGTCTAATGTATAACTTCTTCTCCAAATTTCACAAACATGAAAAATTGTAAAAGTAAAATTTGGTTCGTCGCTGTATGTGGCGACAGAAGCACATAATACCCTTCTTCATATGGGGAAAATTTCACAATCGAATAGTGCTACCAATTCAAATCTTTAACTCCGCACCACTAGGCTTCCACTTCAACAGGCTATACAGTCCACCAATTTCGTCGGTGTTTTCAATCTTGTTTGCCGTCATCAATTCGGTGTGTTTTACTTGGGAACTGGCAATGCTTAAATTTTTCATGGTGGTCTCTTATATATGCTCGCGCCTCTTGGACTCTGGTCACAAGGGACATTTATTTCTCAGAGACTTTTTATCGTCTTAAAATACCGTTTCGGCGGATAAATGCGGAGATATCAGGGTTAAACAATACGTTCGCTGCTTTTGTACACAAAGTCTGCTCTCTCACATTGGGTTCTTATGTGGATGAACGCGTTGAGATTATGTCTTCGGCTATGGTTGTTCCTCATCTTTCAGGAAGTCTTCCGTCAAGAACATTCGAACTCTCGTCCTTATGCGATCTACCTGATATCCCGCTAGCTGATCCGAAGTTTTATGAAAGTTCATCAATTGACATTCTCTTAGGGGTGACCTTTTCCGAATATCTTGCTCTTCCGGCATAAAGAAGGCGTTTGCGGCTCCCTTGTGGCGCAGGAAACGGTCGGCTGGATTCTCACAGGTCCACTTCCGGACAATTCCATTAATTTTCTAGTATGGTTTCCTATTTTTGTGAAATTTCCTTAGACAAGGAAATCTCACGATTTTGGGAGTGGAAGACCTCCCACGGAAAAATTTTTTCTCATCGAACGATCAGTTTTGTGAGGATCTCTATGTTCGTTCAACCAGGAGAAACGAAGAAGGGAGATACATTGTATCCCTTCCATTTCGAGAGAACTATCCTAGTGAAGTGAATATTGGGCAGTCTAGAAAAATGGCAATGGCTCAGTATTTTAGGAATGAAGCACGACTGACACGCAATCCATCCTTCAAAGATGAGTATGATGGCGTCCTTAAGGAATACATTTCCTTACGACATATGTTCAGATCTGCCAACCTGAACATTCCGATACTCCTAATACTATCTATCTTCCGCATCACGCGGTCATACGGCCTGAGAGTACAACCACTAGGGTTAGAGTTGTATTCAATGCCTCAGCACCAACTTCGAATGGCAGGAGTCTGAACGATATCCTTTATGCTGGGCCCGTATTACAAAATGACCTCATTATTCTTATTCTTAATTGGAGACATTTCAAATTGTGTATAATGGCGATATAACTAAAATGTATCGCCAATTTTGTAAATCCAGACCAAACACCTTTCAACGAATTGCTGTTCCGAGAAAGTCCAATAGTCCTATTCTTGATTTCGAAATTGCGTACTTGTGACGTTTGGAGTTAATTTGCGCTCCTTACTTAGCAATACGAAACAATGCTGCAATTGGCAGATGACGGTCAGGATCGTTATCCTTGGCTAGTTCAATTCTTACATATTCAATTATGTGGATGACGCTCTGGTCGGGGCTCACTCCATATCTGAAGCTATTGAATCTAAGAATCAAACTTGTCCTCGCGCTAAGTCTGCTGGATTTTCCATGAAAAAGTGGACTCTAATTGTAAATCAATACTGGCAGATATTTCTTCAAATGATTTACTTACAAGATTTTCTGCAATTCCACGATTCAGAGTACAGCTAAAACGCTAGGAATCGATGGAATGCTCTCCTAGATTCGTTTTCTTTCTTACAGTAGAAGAGTTTCCAACGTCATGTACTTATACAAAAGGGAAGTACTTTCTCATATATCCAAATTGTTCGATCCAGTAGGTTGGTTGCCGTGTATCGTAGTTGCAAAAAACTGATAATGCAACAGATATGGATTGATAAAACGGATGGGAATGAAATGATAACACCTAAAACATTAGAGAAGTGGAAGTCCTTCCAAGATATTTATCCTTTAATAAATTCCATTAAAATCCCTCGATGGTTTGATTATTCTCCAACAGCCGAAGTCCAATTCCATGGATTCAGCGATGCCTCTGAAAAGGCATGCACGCGCCACTCTTTATATCCGCATTAAAAACGGTAAATCTATATTTTCACATTTAGTATCCTGCAAAACAAAGGTTGCTCCTATCAAAACTCAATCGATTCCAAGATTGGAGTTATGTGGGGCTACTTTGCTATCCGAAATGATCGATCATATTCTTCCGCAACTAAAAATTCCTAAGTATTCTATCCACTGTTGGACTGACTCGACCATAGTCTTGTCCTGGTTAGCAAAACCACCTTGCTTTTGGACCACGTTCGTAGATAACAGGTAGCTAAAGTAAATCGTTGGTTGGGCTTTCAAATTGGCATCATGTTGAAATGCCGCTCAAAATCGCAGCTGATCTTGGCAAGTCGAGGCGTCTCACCTTGCACAATCTCAGGGAAATAGTTATGGTGGAATGACCATCATTTCTCAACTGATCCACGAATAAACTGGCCAAAATTTATTAATTCTAGCGAAACTATTTTAGAGGTTGAGAAACGTCAAGTTAAAGTAAATTTCACTTATTTTAACCAGTTCGAAGATATTCTTGAACATTTTTCTTCATTGCTAGGAGCATTACGGGTAATTTCATATATATTTAGATTTCTATATAGCACCCATTCAAAATATCGCAACTCCTATCATCGGGGAAACCAAAATTTGTTTCGACCTCTGAAATTTTGTTTGTTCAAAACCATTTGCATTGTATTATCCAAAAAGCCCATTACCCACAGAATTACATGGCTTTGTCACTAAAAAGCAAGTTGCAAATTCAAGTCCTCTATTGAGCTTAAACCCTTTTATGGATAATGAGGGCATTATGAAAATATGTGGCCGTTTAGCTTCATCTCCTTCACTAAGCTATAACGAAAGACACCCCATAATTATTCCATATAACTGCCAATATTCCCGCCTCTTGATAAGATTTATTCATGAAATATCTTTACATGGAGGAAACCAGCTGGTCCTCAATCTCACTCGTATCCAATATTGGATACCAAGGGTGAAGAATCTAATTAAAACCATCATCCACAAATGTAAACCCTGTGTGTTATACAAGCGTAGGTGCCAAACACAGCTCATGTCTGCTTTACCTCCACAAAGGATCGAAATATCACGGCCGTTTACCAATACTGGCGTGGACTTCTGCGGACCTTTTGACATAAAGGCATATTCAGGGAGAACATATCGACTTACGAAAGGGTACACTTGTTTTTTTGTCTGCTTCTCCACAAAGGCAATACATTTGGAGGCCACTTCTGACCTCTCGACATCGACTTTTCTTGCAGCATTTAGCAGATTTGTGTCTCGCCGTGGATGTCCCCTTCACGTTTAATTCGATAATGGGACAAATTTCGTAGGAGCTTCCCGTTCATTGGCTAAGGAATTTATTCAAACATCTCAACAAGCCGTCACTCATCAATATTCACATCAGAATGTTCAATGGCACTTTATTCCTTCCGGAGCACCTCATATGGGTGGACTCTGGGAAGCTGGAGTCAAAAGTTTTAAAAGCCATTCCGAAAAAGTAGTAATAA
>PGFW01035893.1:959-12378 GCA_003123925.1 Haematobia irritans | reverse complement strand
AAGAGTATTTTTGGGTACTTGAATGATGGGTGTTGTTTCTTCGGTTATCGGTGCCATATCTGTGATTTACACACTGCTTCTGTAACAGGTTTTATCCATTTATTTGTGGAGCTATAGCCTAAAATTTCATTGAACCGAATTTTGGCAGGAATTTTGCAACTTGAAAGGGCGATGAAAAGAATATTTTTGGCCAAATTTTGTGACAATTCCGTTTGTAAAAAAAGTGCAAGTAAACACCATTTCGGTCGAAATCGGTGCTTTATACGAGTATATAGTATGGGAGCTAATATTAATTGTGGTGTCCGATTTCTTCCAAATTCAAGTAGCGTTCTTACTTTGCCCCAAAAAACTCCCGTACCAAAATCATCAAAATCGTAATAATTCACCGGAATCCCTGTGAATCAACAAATACATCGACAGACGAACGAACGGACGATACCAAGCGCCAAATCGAACTCAGTAGGTGATTCTGAGTCGGATCGGTATATATTTATGGGTCTAAAATAAATATTTCTGTAGCACATTTTTGCAGATCAAAGTTATTAATACCCGACGACTATGTCGTTTAGGGTACAAAAATAACGATTAACGTAATTTCAACAAAGCCGTTTATTTAAGAATGTACCAACATATTGAATTTAGAATCTTATTATGGCATATTCAAATCCTACGATATTATAGTTTTAAATAAGTTCTAAAAAAATCAAAATACCAATCCTAACACTTTGTTATACATCAATTCGGCATTAGAACAAGGCTAAGATGGATAGAAATCTTACAATAAACGATTTCAAACCCCAAATCAATCCACTTTCAAGACAGACAAGGTGGTGCACATCAGGTGCACCAGTTAAACATCCTAATCCCACACAAGACACAAACGTTGATAAGAAAATACCCACAAATAATGATAAGAAAATGGACAAAAAAAAAAAACAGAAAGAGAAACCCAAAGTAAGCACAAGCATGAATAACAGATGTTAGAGCAGTAAAATCACCAAGTAAAGGAAAATTGTCCAAACACGCATCAAAACAAAGCTACAAACACCGACAGATAGAGCCAAAAAGCAAAACAACCAAATTACCAAGTTAAGGTGCACAAAAATAAAATCTTTTATAGAGCAATGCAATAAAAATGTCCAAAAACCAATGAGCACTGTTGGGCACACATTCTAGGTACGAAGGATGGCACGTATCTTTGGGACATGGAATTAAATGCCGACCAATGTAAGAAGCTAGAAAACAACAAGGAATTTTTTCAAGGGTGCTAGAAGTCTAGCATTGAAATTTATTGCATCACTGCAGCACATTTCAATCATTCAGACAAGGTGAAAACATTTCTAAGAAACAGGTCAATCTAATGATACTTTTGTGTATCTCTGAATGTCAAAAAGTCCCGGAAGACCACAATGCCACATAGTGGCACATGCATATTACACCCAAAATACTTACATAAATAAATTTGGCAAGAAGGAACAACAAAGCAAAAAAAGTAAAACAAGGGGGGTCGGGTTCTGTCTCCCGCTCTCTGTGTCAAAAAAAGTAATCGGAAAGATATCATCCCTCGTCGAAAACAATCTTGGTAGTGTCTAAAGATATATCTCCAAGATTTTAATGCCTTGCCTTGGGCGTGTCGAAGCAAAATTTTTTGTGCCAACAAAAGGATGGCAAATGATACCATGGTGAATATGCGATTGGTCGGTCAACAAAAGGTGCATTCAAGGATTCATTTGGAGGAGCCAAGAACATGTTAACATGACACTACTAGTGCCACGTGAAGTTCATTCCAAAGGTCATGGCAGTTTTTCAACCTTGATGTATATACGTGACATAAGAAAAAATAAAAAAAAAAAAAGAAGAATACATTGGGGGTGGGGAAACTTAAATAATTCGCAAATTGTAAATTACCTATATAAGAGATAGGAAAATTTCATAAACGCAAATAATTTTGATCAACAAAGTTTCTTTCTTTTATTATTTATTTATTTAAGTCTATGGATATACAAAATCCTTACAGACTATTTTTCTTAAAAATATTTCAGGCCAAACAAAGTACGTTTGGAGGCAAACTTGGCAATGAGTACCTGAGTATCTGATAAAAGCAATCTGCGTTGGTCAAAATTTTCGTTTCTGAAGAAAGAATTAGTTTTTTTTGTGTACCAGTATCAACAATGACAGGTCTGAGAAGGCTTGCAAACGTTGGGCATTATTCTGAGAGTGGTAGAATCGAAATGAAGCCTGAATCCAAATATGAAGCTCTGGATATATAAGAGAGCGAAATCGGGCCAATAGGTCGAATGCTAGGATACCATGTCGATGATAAGATGGAATTTGTTGGGAGAATGGATAGTGTTATGAAACATGACGAACTATTAAATGACAAAAATAAAAAAGGCATCGTAGGAAAACGATATTTTGAAGGGTCGAAACTAAGAAAAATGTGAAGTTTGATACCAATCGGACCACTACTTCACGTACCTCCTCCCTTGCAAGGGATCAAAAATATCGTTTTCCTACGATGCCTTTTTATTTTTGTCATTTAATAGTTCGTCATTTTCATAACACTATCCATTCTCCAACAAATTCCATCTTATCATCGACATGTATCCTAGCATTCGACCTATTGGCCGATTTCGCTCTCTTATATATCCAGAGCTTCATATTTGGATTCAGGCTTCATTTCGATTCTACCACTCTCAGAATAATGCCAACGTTGCAAGCCTTCTCAGACCTGTCATTGTTGATACTGGTACACAAAAAAAACTAATTCTTTCTTCAGAAACGAAAATTTTGACCAACGCAGATTGCTTTTATCAGATACTCAGATACTCATTGCCAAGTTTGCCTCCAAACGTACTTTGTTGGCCTGAAATATTTTAGAAAAAATATCTGTAAGGATTTTGTATATCCATAGACTTAATAAATAAATAAATAAAAAGAAAAGAAAACTTTGTTGATCAAAAATTATTTGCGTTTATGAAATTTTCCTATTCTCTTATTAGGTAATTTAAAATTTTGCGAATTATTTAGTTTCCCCGACCCCCAATGTAGTCACCTACTATACATCAAGGTTGAAAAACATAGCCTATGACCTTTGCATGCAACTCACGTGGCTAGAAGTGTCAGTTAACAGTTCTTGGCTCTCTCCCAAATGGAATTCCTTGAATGCCACCTTGTTTGACCGACCAATCGACCATATCACCTGATATTTTCGATTGCCATCACTTTATGTGGCACAAAAAACATTATGTCTTCGACACACGCCCAAGGCAATGGCATAAAATCTTGAAGTTCATATCTTTAGCCACCACTACACACGATTGTTTCGAGAGGAGATATCTTCGATTAACTTTTTCTTGACCAGAGAGCGGAGAAGACCACCCGGCACTTAGTTTTATTTGTTTGCTGTTGTTCTCTCTGCCAATGTATTTATGTAAGTATCTTATTGGGGTTAAAGATGATTCCACATCATATGGCATGTGGTCTCGGAGTTTTTACATTCAGAAATACCACAAAAGTATCCATTAGATTGACTCAATGGTTTCTTGAATGTTTTCACCGCTTAGTCTGAATGATTGGAATGATGACTGACAGTATCGCAGATACAATTCTCAATGCTAGACTTCTAGCACCTTGCCAAAAAATTCCTTGTTTTGTTTCTAGCTTCTACTGGTGGCCACTTTATTCCCATTCCCCCAACAAGACTACGCTGCCATACCTGTTGCGTTCACCGATAGAAATAGTGTGCCAAGCCAGTGCCTATTGTCTGTTTGGACATTTCTATGCATCTCTCTATCAAATGATTTTATTTTTAGTGCACCTTAACCTGGAATTTGGTTGTTTTGCTTTTGGCTCTATCTGGTCGGTGTTTTTTGTGTTTGTTTGATGGTCGTTTTGGCCAGGTTTTCTACTGGTGATTTTACTGCTCCTAACCATCTGTTTTCATCGCTTTGTGCCATTCTTTGTTCGGTTCTCTTTTCGTTTTTTTTTTTTGTCCAATTTTCCCTTCATATTATTCTGTGGGTATTTTTATCAACTTTGGTTTGTAGGGATTAGCGATGTTTAACCACTGGTGCACGTGATGTGCACCACCTGTCTGTCTTGAAAGTGGATTGATTTGTTTGCAAAATCGTTGTCTTGTAAGATTCTATCATCTATTCCTTGCTCTATGCGAATTTGAATGTATACAATAGTTAGAAGGATTGCTATTTATTTTTTTAGACTTATTAAAAAATCTATATATATAGTAAGATTTGAATATGCCCATACATAAGATTCTCAAACTTCAATATTGTTGTACATTCTAATAAACGGCTTCTGTTGAAATTACAGTTAAATCGTTTATTTTTGTACCCTAAACGACATAGTGTCGGGGTATAATAACTTTTGATCTGCCAATCAAATGTGCCTACCGAGAAAATATTCTATTTCTAGACCCATAGAAATATATAACGATCGGACTCAGATCACTACTGAGTCGAGTTTTGGCGCTTGTATCGTCTCGTTCTCCGCTGTCCAGTTGTATTGTTGTCACAGGATTCCGGTTCGCAATGTATTAACCGATTTATGAATTTGGTACAGGGAGTTTTTGGCACGAAGTACGACGCTATTGAATTGGAAGAAACGGTACCAATTGATTAGCTCCACATATATTATGTATAGCCCGATTTCGACAATGGGTACATTTGCACTTTTTTACAAACGATTGTCGATCCAAATTTGCCAAATATTCTTTTTATCGCCCTTCAAGTCTTGCAAAAATTTCATTCCAATCCGGTTCAATTTAGCTTATAGCTCCCATTATATTACCGCACGATTTTAATCTAAAATTGGCCAAAACCCTTCATTTTAATCAGACCGATCCTTAACCCAAATTGGCTAATGTTAATTTTATAGCACAACTATATGATGCAAAATAAAAAAACATGGAAATCGGTTCAGATTTAGCTATAGCTCCCAATCATATATGTACCGCCCGATTTATTATCAAATTTGGCTATAAACCCTTATTTATCAACCAATTAGTACTCAAACTTGGCAAATGTAATCTTCTAGAGCACTAAACTGTATGCTGCAAAATGTTCATCACAAATAGGCTTCATATTGACATATAGCTCCCTATAATGTATTGCCGGATTTTGAATTTGCCCCTAATAAACCTTATGTTTGACATAGAGCCTCATTTCTTAACTGATCTTACTGAAATTGCACAAGTTCACACCTTTCGTCTGTAATTACAAACCCGCAAAAGATTTTTGCCATTGGTTTTTTAGATTACAGTATTAGTCCATTATAATGCATCGGCTCGCTTTTCCCCAAATATTGGCCATAAGTACTCTTATTTACAGATTTACTCCAAATTTCAAATTAATGTACAAGCCGATGATATTTGTACGTACTTGATAGCTCTTACATAAGAATATTGCTCGATTTTTACAAATTTGATTTATTTGACCCACAACCAATTGACATGCGATTTCTTTTTTTAATAATGCGGCTCAATATTAGTGCAATACTTAATCCGTGCTGCAATATCAACACAGCCAGTGTTATAAGAAGTTAAGGGGAAATCCCATTGTGGTTTTTCTTAATATTTAGCGTCTTGTAGGGACATAGGGCTAACAATGTAGGGACATTTTTCTACTCCATACATTTGTAATAATTTGTACATTTTGGTGGTTTGAGAAAATAGAAAGCCGCAAGTTGACTTTAACAATATTGGTAACAAACAATTACCACTCGATGCCAAAAACAAAAATTAACAAAATTTGAAGGACTGCACAAATTACCACAACTACCTAACAAAATATTTCTACATTCCGAAATTTTGTTAAATCTTTCTTCCTGTAGAATCTTGTCAACATTTATTTACTATAGAAAATTTGGCTAAATGTATTTCTATAGGTTTTTTTTTCAAATAATATTTCTATAAAAAATTTTTCCTCAAAATGTTATTTCTATAGAATTTTTTTTCTCAAATATCATTATTCTATAAATTTATTATCAAATTTAATGTTCTATAGAAAAATTTCTCAAAAAAATTTGTTTATAGAAACTTATTTCAAAATTTTATTTCATAGAGATAAAAAATCTATTTTTGTAACATTCTAACGCAAAAAAATAATTCTTCCTCCCAACGAAATTTTAGACAAACAACAGTTCGTTTCTCATTTCTTTCGCTGTTAAGGAAGTGTATTTGGAGAAAGTATATCACTTTATGTGATAAACGTTATTCTTTTTCCAGGATGTAAAAAACAATTTTCATAAGAGACAACTCAAAAAAACATCTTTCTTGAATTGCATTTTCCCTACATCTTTCTCCATCCATGTGTTTTTTAGTCTTAAACACCTTTTCCTGTAATACAACAATGTTAGAAGAATTATACGATTTTATAAAATTTTTAAAAATTTTTTTACCTTTCGCCCTGACGGAGAATCGAACCGGGACCTGCACTTTGTAAGCCAACACACTAAACCACTGACTAATGTATCCTTTCATGCCGTTCATCAAAAAAAAAAAAAAAAAAAAAGATTAGAATAAATATCATATAAGTTATATTTATCATAGATAGTTCTGCGCGCCCACGATCCGAATAAACAAAGTTTATTACAGAAAACAGAAACAAACATTTAGTTTGCACCGTGGTGCAGTGTTGCTACCTCTGACTGCATGCCAAGGGTCTGGTCCATTCCTTGCTTCGACCAAAGTTTTTTTTTTTTTTTTTACCATATATTTCCAGATTATGTCTGGAAGATTCCGTAAAAAATGTTCAACATTATTGTACGTAAAGGGTGATTCTTTGGAGTTTAGGATTGCATGCATTAGTATTATCTATAGTCTATTTTCGATTTCGAGGACATGGTGATCAAAAGGAACATGCTCAGTATGCTTTGACATTTCATCGGATGAATATAGACTTACTAACGAGCCACAAACGTCGACTTTTCATGTGAATGGCCCTAGAGAAGTTGGCAGAAAATTCCGCTTTTTTTATCGACAAATTTTGTTCAGCGATTTGAGGCTCCATTCTGTTTGAATGTCTAACGTTAATATAAGCAAAATTGACCGCATTTGGAGTGTGGAGCAATCCAGAATAGCCGTTCAAGAACTCCCATGCATTTCCCGAAACAATGCACAGCCTGTTGTCGTGGTTTGTACGCTGGTGGAACATTGGACCGTACTTTTTTCAAAAGGTGTTGGAGCGCAACGTTCGTGAATGCAGCATTCGCTATCGTTCGATGCTAACAACTTTTTGTGCCAAAATGGAAGAATCCTGAACTTGTTTGACATGTGTGTTTCAACAAAGGATTGCGATACATGCCACACAGCTCGCATTCTAATTGGCCCAATTTTGAGGGAACTTCAGAGAAAACAATCATCTCAAGAAGAATGGACCGGTAATTGGCCACCAAGATTCATGCGATTGCGCCTTTAGGACTAGTTTTTTGTGGGGCTTACGTCAGTCTAAAGTCATACAGAAATTAACCAGCAACTATTTCAGCTTTGGAAGACAAACAATTTTCGATTTCTTCGAAGAAATTCCGGCTATTCCGCCGAACATGCTCGAAAAAAGTTGACCCAAAATTGGACTTCGAATACCACCTAAGGACGCAGCCGCGTTCAACATTTTAAATGAAATTATTCTTAAAAAGTAAATGTCATGGACCCAATCTAACGTTTCAATTAAAGAACGATGAGATTTTGCAAATTTATGCGTTTTTTTTTTTTTTACAAGTTATCAAGATCTTAAACAAATTTCACCCTTTATATTAAAAAAAATTTTTTGAACTGTAAAATTTGTCTTATAAAGACTAAGTCAGACAAAGAACACGTGTTTATATTAAACGGAAATGGACTGTGTTGTTGTTTCAAAAATAACTTCTTTTATTTTGAAAAAAATTAAAATTTTGTAACAAACGAATTTTTTGAGTGATAAAAAGTTTAAAATTTTCGAGGCAATTCAAAAAGTAACTCTGAACAAAAGAAAAACGTTTTTTCGTACACGTTTTTCCAAACGTTTTTTTTCTTGCGGTACCAACCAATGTCTACCCCACCAAATGCTTATGTTACTAATCCAGTAAGAGGTGTGTTTATGGTAATATATAGTCGGCCCCGCTCGACTTTCTTACTTTACTTATGGTTTAATAATGGCCTTCAAATATTAGTGCATACTACCCGTAAGTGCAAATATACTACACGCCAGTGTTGCTAGCAAGTAGGGAAATTCCCTATATGTAGGTTGTTTCTAATATTTCACGTCTTGGGACTGAGTAGGCTGACAATGTAGGGACATTTTCACTCATTTCCATTTTTAATAATTTTTACATTTTGGTGGTTCTTGAGGAGAAATTAAGAAGCCGGCAAGCTTGATCCTTTAACAAATATGTGATAACAACAAATTCCACTAGTGCCAAAAAAAAAAATTAACAAAATGGAAGACTGCGACAAATTACCACAAATCTACCAAACAAATATTTCTATCGAAATTTTTGTTTTAAAACTTTCTCCTGTATAAAATCTGTCAAAACTTTTATTTCTGTAGAAAATTGTTGTTCAAAATGTGGTACTTCCTATAGACACTTTTTTTTTCAAAATATTATTTCTATTAAAAATTTTATCCATAAATTTCTATTTCTATGGAATTTTGCTAAACAAAATTTATATTTCTAATTAGAATTATTATCAATATAATTATAACCAACTGTGGCAACTACTACTTTCTACTTTACTTACTTGATTGTATTTTTACATACACCCCTAAAAATCGCTTCTTACTCCCAAACATAAGTTCTGCTTCCAGCTTATAATATTCTTTTAAGATTTGTCCAAATAAAATACTTTTCTGTATTGTTGAAACATATTATTGTTTCACCTTAGCATACACTTGTAAGAAAAACTTTTAATGTAATTCCTTCTGTATATACATTATATTTTTAAGCCCAAATGTTATTACAATCCATTCTATTTACTTGCAGCAACTTGGTCTCTCTTTTTAAACACTATATTTTATAGCTATTTCTAAAATTAATATATGTTTGCAATCCTAAACAGTATAATTTTACAACCTAATACATATGAATAGAATAGTAATTTTTCGTCCGTGTAAAGCATTCCATTACTTTACTTAGTCACTATTCCTCAGGACTTCTTGCTCTCCTTACGAAAAAGAGTTTATTTGCAATGACGATTGCCTTTGGAGATAAACCGATAATCATTCTTAAGTAATAATTGAGTTAATCTTCTATTGAAATTTCACTTCGATCCATGACTATAATGTGTTCCACAAACTCAGAATTTCATTATAAAATCTATTTGAGAAATTTAAGTTTTCTATTTACCTTAACTGTTCTTTAATCTCAAAAATACTTAACATTTCGCCTTAACCAAAGATATTTAACAATCACAAACACCCCAAAAATCTAAACACCCAAAATTCAACTTCAGTTGCAGTTTGAAAATGTAAATCTTTTTCAGAATTCTCACAATACATTATCAGAGCAAAAAAAAATACTAAAGCAAAAAGTTGTTTTGCATCATCTTTCAATAAAACTGGACAGCTTATTACTTTATCAAGATTACTATTGACAAATTATAAAGGGATATTGATATCGAAAAAAAAAAACAAACTTAACAACATCTGACCACTGTAAAAAATACAGTCTTCCTGTTTCAATGACCCAAAGAAACTTCCCTATTGAAATCTATATAGGGAGCCAAAAAAGATGTTTTATTATTTCCCAGTTCAAGTTGTTATTGTTTAACAAAATCTTTTAGGTCAATTTCTTAAAAACTGTTATGACCATAACTGGAAGAAAAGAAAATTATGGAAAAGAAATCAATGAATTATAAAAATAGAGCCAAAATATTGACCAATTTGTGGTGGATAAAACAAATCTCCATTGATGAGATATGTCTTTAAGAGCATGTGCTGTTTTTGATAATATTCAGGAAAATATTAGATTGTAAAATCGTAACATGAATTATGATGACCTCAACATAAAATTTATGATAGCTTATTTATAAGGTATTATCCTATAAAGTGTGTGTTTCAGTCGAAATAATGTGATTCACTTTGGTAAAAATGATCCTTTTATTACAATATTACGATTTTGTCAATTGGGAGAATGTATTGGATTTCCAAAAAGTACGATTACACATATCTTTTTAGACTTTTATAGGATGAATATTTGCCTCGGGTAGATATGAGTTTGCTTAGATCGATTTTTATAAGCGATGTAATGTGTATATCACTCTATGTGGCTGCGTAATTTTTTCTCAAAGTGTAGATTAAACTTCAATTAAATATAACTTCAATCCAAGGTTGTAACCAGATTTGTCTCCTAAATAGGGTATCAGGTGAACTATTTTTTCAACATTCTCACATGGCCAGGTCGCCAAGTACATGATCAGAAGCCATGTATTATTATCCAGGCTTGGAGTTCGAGCCCAATTTTGCGCGACTCCGACTCCAGCATTTTCATCAGCTCGAACTCGGACTCCGACTCCGAGTCGAACTCGGGTACATATAACTTAAATCTCATTTTAATACCACAAATTTTGTTAGTTCTACTGTGGGGTAGTACCGTTAAGTGGATCGTATATAAAGATCGTAATTTATTATTGTGAAAAAATGTCTTAATTTTACATTAGATGCTCAATTAATTCTACTATTTCAATTTTAGGGCAATGTTTAAATTTTGACTAAGATTTTCTATTAGAATATAAAATTTATGACCAAATTTTCTAATTACAAAAATCTATTACGTATAAAAAGTTTTGGCAAAATTTCTATAGAAATAACATTTTGACTTAAATTTTGATAGAACATAAAATTATCGAATAGATAATACAAATTTTAAAAATTGTTAGATCTGTAACCAAAACAAACTTTTGAAAATTGCGATATGAAATAAATTTTGACAAAACTTGTTTATAGAATAACATGTTTGACTAAAATATTTATACTATAAAGATTAACAACTTTAAACAATTTTCTGCAATATTCCACATATGTATGGCCTAATAAAAAAAATAATAAATAAAAAAAATAATTTCATGGGATCACATGGATCGATCCAGCCATTCTGCTTAGTCTACATTCTAGCGAAACATTCAAAAGATAAGCCCGTAAGTTAGAAGTTGATTGTTCATTTACAATCATGCCTATACAGTGATCGAATTAAAATACACGCAATGGAAAACTAATTTGCTCGTAAAAACTTGTTTAGTTACAAGAATGTGAAGATGTTTTAAAAAAAAATCGGTTTAGCTCGGAGTCGAGAGTCGAGCATAAATTTTTACGACTCCGACTCTCAGCAAAACTTCAGACTCCGATCCACAGACTCCGACTCCGATCCGGGCTTTCCACAGCCCTGAGTATATATATACTACCATGTTATATTATAATCTCCTCTTTTT
>PGFW01035876.1:33273-46159 GCA_003123925.1 Haematobia irritans | reverse complement strand
AACACAAATGACACCTCATTGCGATAAAAAAAAAAAAACAAGTATTCTACCCAGGACGTATGCCTCATATTTTAAAACCAATGACTCATCTTATAATTTGCCTATTAATGTCTTAATACTGACTATTGACTATACGAGACTTTGATCCAAAACGAATTTACTTTGGAGGGCCATACGTCAATAATAGTCACATGTACGATAGCTTTATTTAACTTTTTAAAGTAATCTACCAAAAAAGAAATCCGAAAATTAAATTTATTTATCATTTCGATCAATAATCTACAGAAATTTACGCCGTCTCGCACGGCCGATAATTTCTTAATGAATTTCTTGAATCTTAGACAGAAATTTAAAACTCTCTCTAGAAATTAAACAACATTTCTGCAATCCTAAAATCTTAATGTTTACGAATTCCAAATTAAAAATCGGAAGCCATATTTATGTATGGCCTCAAAGCCAATAACAAAGTCTCAATATTCTTCAAGTTCTACAGACCTTCCAAAATCGAATTTACATTTATTTTGTAAACCGCATCAAGTCGTTACACAATATGCACTCGCGTAACCGTGAACACACTCTTTTGCTTACACTAACTAATCCGTTAACGCTGAAAACCATGAAATTTGACGTTAAAGCGCAAGATTCACCAATCAAGCCAAAAAAATTGAAGTTGTTACCACAACATTTCTTTTAAAGCACATCCTGCGAATTTCCCATCAAGTTTTTTTCCAATTCCGATTCAAACCTTTGGACAAGTCCAACCAACATTTTTTAAAGTGCCATCACGGGGAATCCGTAATCGCAGATTTTTAACCCTTCCGATGCAATCCTTTTGGCCAAGTCTTAGAAACTTACGGAGAGAATTAGGCCGTTTTAAATGAAAATATAAGTTTTGGACAATTAAATTTTGCAAAAAAGAATAAAAAATTAATAAAAAAATTAAAAAATGCATTCCCGCTGGCATTTGAAAACCTGTTATGTCGTTTGACTACTTCACTTCCATGGAGTTCCTTTGGAGAAGGTTTTGCAAATTTACGATAATTTTTGTTGATATTTTGATGCAAAAAAAAATTATATAGAAATTATTATGCCGAAAAAAAACAAAACGATGTATAACAATCAAAAATATTTTTTTAGAAAAATATTTAAATAAAAAATATCCTCGCGGGATTCATAAAACCAGCACGTTTCCAATATGCATAATAATCAAGAAAATTTCTCTAGTTAGAAATAGTCATGCGCGGTTAATATTCGGCTTCATGTCACAATATTTGATTGGAGTAGACATTTTGACTAAGTTGCTAAGGCGTTCTGTTATGGTGCCACGGACACAGCGTTCAAACCCCGTGGAACCGAAGAAGTTTTTTCATGACATTAAATTAGTTTTTAATAATTACTAATAACAAAGATAAAGAACTATCACGCTAGAACGTGTAAAACTACCGAATAATTTTGTTCTGAAATTTCCTGAAGTTCTCTAGAGTGAACTCTCTTGGTTTTAATTAGTTCACGTTACCGCGAGTGCAGTTATTTGTTTAGTACACATTGTGTATAATACATTGTGTACCGGTATATGAATATATATTTTTCAGTTGTTGAACAACATAAAACCTCAACTATAAGGTTGTTAATGATATTTTTAGTTTTATTTTTTAGAACTTGATGCCGAACTACTCCGAAGAAGGGAGATTAATTTATTTATATATTTACTTATATATGTTTTAATCATAATAAATTATTGAAAATAAACAGAAAAAGATAAATGCTAACAAAATCGGTTATTCGAACTTGATTTATGTTTAAAAGCCTAGTACATAAGATCACGTTTTCGCACGCAAAAAACTGGTTATACTCCATAATAAAAAACGTTAGCGCAGAATAAATGCCGAAATCCTTTTGTTTGGAGCATTTTTAAACACATATTTATACAACCCTGGATTTTTCGCACGAAAAACAGGCAGGCATATATTTCGCAATAAATAAGTTAACATCACTGCGTTTGAGCCCATATTTACGAAGATATGATGAAGATATTTCGTTTTTGCGCAGAAAACGAACTTTAAGTACTAAGCATAAGTTATGAAAATTTAGGCTTTAAATAGGGGTGATTAGCATTAAATAGACAATATTAAACGTAGGATTTGATGAAGAACTTTTTTTAGCGGCTTTTCAGCATGCAGTTTCCATGTGTTCCTATACGATGGAACCACATAATTTAAAATTTTATATGGTATTTGATCATCTCTGATTTTAAAGATGATGAAGCAATTATTCTTCACATCTTTAATACGGTACCGACCCGATTTAGGGAGAATCTGTACATTAGTAAGAATTTGACACGAAGAGTTCTTGTATTTTGTGAGAGGCTCAAATACAATGCGGCGGTCGATTCGATTGTTGAATTTTCATCAAAGATTGGCAACAAATTCGATATTCTATATATTGATTAACTTACTTCGAAGTTAATTATTATCTTCATTCAATAATTCAAATTATTTACAAAAAATGTTTGCTCTGCGCCATAAAAGGCTTCTAGTAGAGACTATGTTGGCAATTTCTTCTAATTACAATCATAAACATTATTGAAATTACTTAAAGTTTCATTTAAATTATAGAGATATAACATTATAAAGTTTTCTTAAAGTAACGTTTCAATTCTCTCAAAGAGATACTTTTCAATCGGGTTTTAAACAACAAAAAATTGTAGCACGTGTCTCTAAGAAGTCATGTGGTAGTTCCATTAAATTCATGAGGTTCCAGCATATTTTTATACTCTGTTTTGGGAGTTCGGTTCTACATAGGGCTGACAATCCAAGTTTACAATATTGTCTAGTAGCAATATGGGACACGATCATATATTACGTTGAAATTCAAGTTATGGGGATGGTTTAGCCTAACTTTTGAATAAAAACAATTAAAACTGTGCTGTTTGTTATATATAACTGGTTATGGGGAGAAACATTTTTGCTTAGTTTTTTTAAAATAGCATGCTTCGTAAATTGTACACACATTTTAAGCTTGATTTTTTGCTACTAGTAAGGATTTAATAGCATTACACTTTTTATATGCATAAATAATAGTGGCGTAGACAAAATGACAGTGGAATCAAGTAGTAATACTTATAGTGTAGGCTTCGTATCCGTTGATAGTTTGCTTATTGGAATTTTCACAAGATCCCTGTTGCCTTGGATACTTTAGGATTTTATCATCTACATATGCTTGTCCCAAGAACGATGTTATGACAAATAATTACTCCCAGGTATTTTACTTGTTTGCTTTTCCAAAACGAGGTTACCATCGACTGTGATATGGACTTTAGGAGTCTCCCTTTAGCTCACAAGGACGAATCGTATAAAACTGTGTTATTCATCAGCATTTTAAAATAAGTTAGGAGGAAAAAGTCTTTTTTTGACCGCCGCGCATAATTCAAGTATATTAAAATTCCGTTTTTTTTGAGAGAAGCATATTTTTTGACGATAACTACGAGGTTGTTTTTCTACCAGAGGGTGGTTCTAGTGGATAATAACAGGTAAGGGGCGTTTGGACCTGTGCCCATTTCAATTGCCAAGTTTGAGGCTTAAATAAGTAATGACATGAAATCTCTAATTGATAAAGGTATGAATATCGATAACGTTTAGATAAGATGTTGTCGTAGAGAAGGAAGATTGTGGGATTAGATGTCATCACAACAAAAGTCAAAAATAAAATTTGTCATTAAAAATGACCAAGATGCTATGAACATTTTCTTATTATATATGAATTTTCTATTTAATAACGAAATTATTTTCAATTTAAATAAAAATTTTTTTCTGGAAATAACATTTATTCGATTTCAGCGCCATCTATTATATGAAATAGTTATAATTATAAACACATATAAAAAAATTTATTTTAAAAATATAAACCCAAGTCAGTTATATATTATATATTTGACTATAAACAAAATTTATCTTATAAACAACCAAGATATTTTAAAACTTTCTCATATCGAAGAAATATTGATTTTTTCTGTAATTTTTATAAATATACTAGCGTAACATGGCCTCTTTCTCTTATTTAAGCGTATTTGTTAGGAACATTTCGTTAAACTTTATGTCAACCAATATCTTTCGTGCCCCTGAAAACAAATCTCGAAAAAATTTGAATTCTTTCAAACAAATCGGAATTATCTTTTATGGTACAATATGTAAAATGGTTCGTCCTGAAAAAATGTTTGTATTCATTATTTTTGGACAAACTTCTAGATTTCTGTGAATTTTTAAGTAGTGGTTGTCAATGAAAGGTTTATTGTCTCTCAACATATGCTGAAGAATAAGCACTTATTATTATATTAAACATTACAAAGAATTACTGTTTCCCATCTAATAAATCTAATAATAATATATGTAAACAATACTCACATAACATCAAAATGTTGGAAAAGTGATGCGCCTCTGCCAATTTAATGTACAATTTAAGTTCTTTACTAAAGAAGTGTGGCAGAAGCCTGTGCAAAAATCATAAAATCCCATTTACGGACAACCCTCTACTTTCAATTTTAAGAAAAAAAAGACAAAAGGGAAACCCTCTACCCACTCTCGTCCACTCTGGACCTGATATCGGACTATCACGCTACAATATAATTAACATAATTTCATAAGCTAATCAATGGTCCCTATAAATTCAATCGAGTAAATCGACAAAATTTATTTAAAAATTTATTCGCTTTCTCCAACACAATTATTTCGAAAAATCATGATACTAATTTAAAAATCATGTATTAAATTAAGTCACCTCATCCCACTTCCTCTGTAAATTTTCAAGAGGATCGGAGAGTTTAAATTTTGCTTATTGTTTTAAAGGGTACGTCACTTTCCCGAATACAATATCGACAAACACCGTAGTGAATAGCACCCCTAACCTTCCCTTTGAAAATTCTTGAATACTTCCTTCGTTCATAACCTTCCTCCAGTGGGCCTTTGTAAAATTTCAAGAAAACTTAAGAATATTTTGTTTTTTTTTGCAGCTTTAGAGAGAGGACTACTCCCCGACCAAAATATCAGAAAGTGATGTAGCGTATCTTTTGTTAAACGTCCCAGAAAATTGTCAAGCATAATTATAAGCCTAAAGGGGCGGCCTCTCTTCCGCCCGAATATTCACAAAATCATGGTAAACATTAATAATCGTAACCTTCCCAGTCTCCTGCTACATTTTCAAAAGTACTCCGTAAAGTTTAATTTTGTTCTCCCTGTATGTAATGCTTAAGAGATGCGGATGTCTCCCTATGGCCTTTTATTTTTATATAAAAAATCAAGGCAACTGATATAAAATTTCATAACACTCAACCCATTTTTTCCGTAAAATTTCCAGTCGGGGAGTTTAGTTTGTTTTCACTTTGTTAAACTTAAAAAAAACAAGTCGGGGCAAAAGGGGTGTAAACCCCTCCTCGACCAAATACGAAAAATAAATGATAGCGGATTATTTGTCTAGATGCCAACCTCAACACTCAATGAAAATTCAAGCAAATCGACATATATTTTGTTACAAGTTTCAAAAAGTAGGGCAAGGGGAAGGTCCCCCTCCCCAATCCACATATAAGATCATCGACGAGTACCATATAATTCCATAACCTCACCCACATGCTTCTCTGTAAATCTCAGAGATAATGTAGAGAAATTTTTGGTTTTTTCATTGTACTTAAAAAAAAGTCGCAACAACAAGGGGGAGGCACCCTTCCGCCCAAATTCGATAAAAAAGTAGCGGATCTTTGTCTAATGCCAACCCAATCTTCAAATGAAATTATCAAGTAAATCGAGTCACTTTGGTCAATTTAAAAATGTCGACGAAGGAGAGGTCCCCCTCCACGCGACCAGGTATGATAAAAAAAAGAGGTACACCCATTTTCACCACATGAACGCCCCTACGATCTCTGAAACGTTTCAAGTACAATCGGTTTTAGCGTTCCAGAGCCAACTCGGCGAACATACAAACAACATACTAACAAACATAAACTTGAATTTTAATTTTATATCTATAGATTTAATGAAAAAATATAATGACGACAAATTAAATTAATCATTAAATTAACAATTTAAGGAAAGGGATATAAATGAATTCATAATAATTCACAATTCCCTTATACCACCCCATTTACAATTCTATTATATAAACCACTGCGACGACATAACAACATTTGGGAAACCTACATGACCCTCATTTTTACGTAATGTGAAAATATCTTTACAAATAACCTTATGTGTGAGAAGGAATTCTGGAAGAAACACATTCCCAATCATAAATAGGCATTGATGAAAAGGACAAAGAAGATTGATATTGCCCTACTGCATGGCCTGGGCGCAAACCAAGCTAGAAAAATATACGTGTAGCAATTAACATGCAACAAAGTTGGTCGTGAGATCTTCTTTGCTACATTTTTAATTGAAAATCGTGTTGGTTTTCAATAAAAAAGTGCACGTTAGAGCTGCAAAACTATCGATAGCACCATCGATAGTTTTATTTTTCAGGTACTATCGATACTTATTTTCCGATAGCGATATTATCGAAGAACCCCAGATCACTAAAAAATACCGTCGATGCTATGTACTAATGTAGGTAAAAATAAACGAAAAATGAACAATACTGATTTTATTATGTCGTGAAGTTAAGTTAACATTTATCTTAGCGGAGACAAAAACCGAGCTATATTCACTTTTGTACAAAAGTTCAGCTAAAATAATGAACATAGCTCAATTACGTAGGAAGGAAAAATTAATATTAAATAAAATTATTAATTTTTAATGCGAAACATCCTGTAGGTAAACGAAACTAAAGCAATTTAATAGAATATTGTATAGATATTGGCCTGGACCAAATTTTGGTCCAGGCCAATATCTACCACTGTTATTTTGTCTGGTCAATTCCTCTAGAATATTTTCCCAGATATAGGCGATCCAATATCGGAGCTATATGTTGCCGATATCTGATGAAAATCTTTTGCACTAGTACTGTGCAAGAGATTTTTGACGTTATTTAAGAATCTTATTTTGATACCCCTTTCATGTTTTTATTTTTTTATTTTACTATCTTATGTCCATTAGTTCAGGATATATTGACACTTTTATACGACTTTAGAGTTATTAGCGGTTATCTCTTATGGATCATTTTTTTGTTTTTCATACTAATGCATAGTATGACTACACATAAAATAACTGACGGTGTTTGGCAGTTTTTCCACCACAAAGTTGCCTCTTTTTAAGAAAATTTAATTTTTTTGGAATACGTTCCACAAGTTAAATTCGTCCCACAAAGTTCGTTCCACAAATTTGAATTTTGCTTAGCCGAGACACAAATCACGAATTTAACTCACGAATTTATCTTCACACCCTTAACAAAAAGTAGTTTTATTTTTTAAAGAAATGAGTACACCAACAACAGAAACTTTTTACTATGGTAAGATACCCATTTACTATGGTGAAAAACAATTGCTGAGTTTTCACCATTGGTATCTTACCATAGTAAAAAGTTTCTGTTTCGAACAGGACCTTTATAACATTCTCGCCATAATGTTGTTGCTCTCACATAAATACCACTCTTATCATACTTCCGTTTTGTTGTTTTTTAATAACTGTAGGCCAAGTGCTTGCGATTTTGAAACTTTGCGCCATTTGGCTATTTAAGTCCACACAAAGAATAGACCAGGTTTGATGATCGAATTACTAATTCTTATCAAAATTCGTTTTAAGGAGTATGTTTTAGCACTTCAAACAAAAAACAAATTTTATAAAGCGATGACTTTAATCATATCAATTCAAAGGCTCACTATGGGAGATAGTGTGTAACTGCAAAATCAGATTTGTTTAAATTCGTGGAGGTTGTGCGTAATTTCTTCAAACCTTTCGGGTTTGTGTGTGATTTTATTTCACGTTTGTAAAAATGTTTGGTATTTTAACCCTTCATATCTGGAAGCCACCGTGGTGCAATGGGTAGAATGCCAGCCATGCATACAAAGGTACTAGGTTCAGTCCAGTGTTGATCGAAAACCAAGGTTTTTCACCAGTGGTTTAAACCCTCTCAGTAATACTGGCGACATTATCTGAGTTTGATGTGTAAAAGCTTGTCCAACTGGTTTCACCATTAATGAGAAAAGCCGTTCGGACTTTGACTTTTTATCACGAGATTAATTGATCCAATTTGATTTTTTTAATTGATATGATCTTCAAACACACAAATGATAGTCTCAAATAAAAAATTTATTGAAAGTCAATTAAAAAAATTAATTGATGCTCTTAATTTCTGTAATTAATTTTTGTTTCAATTAAAAAATTTGTTGAACCAATTAAATTTTATTGAATATTTTTTAAAATCATATTAAGACTTTAATTGGAAAAATTTTCTTGAAATGTTTTTTTCTTGTGCTGTAATAAGAAGAAGAAGTTCACAACTCCGGTATCACAATGACTGAATAGTCTAAGTCATCCTGAAATAACGGGGCTACCACTATAACTAATTCTAGACTAAACCCATCTCTTACATTTTAAATCGATATTGCTTTATAAAATTGTACAGTCAAACACGGTTATTGCGAACTTGAATTGGACCGAAATTTTTAGTTCGTTATAATCGGTAGTAAAAGACGCAAAGACAAATGATAATGTATCATTCACTTGGAACTTGACTTGAGTGAGAAATGTTCACAAATTTATCTATTTCCACTTTCCATTACATTTTAAAAATTTATACTTTAGTTGGAAGGATAATTCTTTTTAATATAGCATAACTTAAAAAGCGATGACGACATAGATATAGGGATAATAGCCTCACACATCGGTATTAATGTTGCTCCACTGTGCACCGATTCCACTGTCGCAGCCGTAGTTCGATAATAGGAGCACAAAACGAAATCGGAATTCTTGTCAACATTGTATGCCTTTAGAACAACAAGTAACTCGCAACGTTTATCACAGTATTAATAATAGTATATCAATGTAAACAGAAGATTGCGAACTGGTTCATGGAAAATGAAGGAACACAAATGACACCTCATTGCGATAAAAAAAAAAAACAAGTATGTACCCGGACGTATGCCTCATACTTTTAAAACCAATGACTCATCTTATAATTTGCTATTAATGTCTTAATATGACCTTTGACTATCCGAGTATTGATCCAAAACGATTTATTGAGGGCCATACGTCAATATAGTCACGGTACGATAGCTTTATTTAACTTTTAAAGTATCTACAAAAAAGAAATCCGAAAATTAAATTATTTATCCATTTCGATCAATAATCTACAGAATTTACGTCTCGCACGGCGATAATTTCTTATGAATTTCTTGAACTCTTAGACAGAAATTTAAAACTCTCTCTAGAAATTAAACAAAACATTTCCCTGCAATCCTAAAATCTAATGTTACGAATTCCAAATATAAATCCGGAAGCCATATTTATGTATGGCCTCAAAGCCAATAACAAAGTCTCTAAGTATCTTCAAGTTCCTACAGACCTTCAAAACCGAATTTACATTATTTTGTAACCGCATCAAAAGTCGTTACACAATGCACTCGCGGTAACGTGAACACTCTTTTGCTTACACTAACTACTCCGTAACGCTGAAAACCATGAAATTTGACGTTAAAGGCAGATTCACAATCCCAGCAAAAAATTGGAAGTTGTTCCACAAACATTTCTTTTAAAGCACATCCTGGAATTCCCCATCAAGTTTTTTCCAATTCCGATTCAAACCTTTTGGACAAGTCCACCAACATTTCTTTTAAAGTGCATCACGGGGAATCCGCTATCGAGATTTTTACCCTTCCGATGCAATCCTTTTGGCCAAGTCTTAGAAACTACGGAATTAGGCCGTTTTAAATGAAAATTTATGTTTTGGACAATTAAATTTTGCAAAAAAGAATAAAAAATTAATAAAAAAAATTAAAAAATCATCCCCGCTGGCATTTGAACCTGTGTCGTTTGACTACTTCACTTCCATGGAAGTTCTTTGGAGAAGGTTTTGCAATTTACGATAATTTTTTGTTGATTTTTGATGCAAAAAATAATTATATAGAAATATATGCCGAAAAAAACAAAAACGATGTATAACAATCAAAAATATTTTTTAGAAAAATATTTAATAAAAAATATCCTCCGGCGGGATTTAAACCAGCGTTCCATATGCATAATAATCAAGAAAATCTCTAGTTAGAATGTCATGCCGCGGTGTCATATTCGGTTCATGTCACAAGCATTTGAGTAGACATTTTGACTAAGTGTGCTAAGGCGTTCTGTTATGGTGCCAACGGACACAGGTTCAACCCCCGGTGGAAGCGAAGAAGTTTTTTCATGACATTAAATTAAGTTTTTAATATTACTAATAACAAAGATAAAGAACTATCACGCTAGAACGTGTAAAACTACCGAATAATTTTGTTCTGAAATTTCCTGAAGTTCTCTAGAGGGCAGTTACGCTAGTATATTTATAAAATTCAGAAAAAACTCATATTTCTTCGATATGAGTGTTTTTTCTTGTTGTTTATAAGATAAATTATTGTTTATAGTCAAATCTATAATATTTCACCTGACATTTGGTTTGCATTGAGTTATATGAATTAAAAAAATATTTTTTAATGTGTTTTATAATTATAACTAATTCTTTTCATATAAAGATGGCGCTGAAACGAATAATTATTTCCAGAATGATTTTTTAAATTAAATATTCGTTATTAAATAGAAAATTCATTATAATAACGAAAATGTTCATAGCATCTTGGTTCATTTTAATGACAATTTTATTTTTGACTTATTGTTGTGATGACATCTAATCCCACATCTTCCTTCTTCGGAACAACATCATTATCAAACGTATATCGAATATTCATACATTATCAATAGAGATTTCATTCATTACTTTATTTAACCTCAAAACTTGCAATTGAAATGGGCACAGGTCCAAAGCCCCCTACCTGCTTATTATCCACTAGAACCACCCTCGAGAAAACAACCTCGTAGTTTCGTCAAAAATATCGTCTTCCTACAGAAAAAACGGAACTTTAATATACTATTATGCCGGCGGTCAAAAACGACTTTTTCCTCCTAACTTTATTTTAAATGCTGAATAAACACAGTTTATACGATTTCGTCCTTGTGAGCTAAAGGGAGATCCTGAAATGTCCATTCACGTCGATGGTAAACTCATTTTGGAACAGAAAACAGTAAAATACCTGGGAGCTTATTTGTCATAACATTTTCTTGGGACAAGCATATTGAGATGATAAAATCTAAAGTATCCAAGGCAACAGGGATCTTGGAAAATTCAAAAGCAAACTATCAACGGATACGAAGCTACTACTATATTTACGCTTTGATCACTGTCATTTTGTCTACGCCACTATTATTATGATATAAAAAGTGTAATGCTATTAAATCCTTACAGTCAGCAAAAAATCAGCTTTAAAATGTGTGTACAATTTACCGAAGGCACTGCTTTTAAAAACTATGCAAAAACTGTCTCCCCATAAAGATATACAAACAGCACATTTTATTGTTATGTTTAAATTGAGACTACACCCATCTTAATTTCAACTGTAATAATGATGTCTCCCATATGCGTACTAGACAATATGGTAACTTGATGTCAGCCCGATGTAGAACCGAACTCACAAAACAGAGAATCGAATATGCTGGACCTCATGAATTTAATGAACTACCACAGACTCTTAGAGACACTGCTAGAATTTCTGTTTTTAAAACCCAATTGAAACAGTATCTCTTTGAGAGAATTGAAACGTTACTTTAAAAAAACAAAACATAATTTTTTATCTTTATATTTAAATGAATAATAATTTAAAATTTTATGAATTGTAATAAAAACTTGCCAACTAGTCTCTACTAAAGCCTTTATGGCGCAGAGACAAACATTTTTTTGTAAATATTGAATTATTGAATAAATAAATACTCGAAGTAGTTAATCAATATATAAATATCGATTTTGTTGCCAATCTTGATGAAAATTCAACAATCGAATCAGGCCGCATTGTATTGAGCCTCTCAACAAATACAAGAACTTTCGTGTCAAATTCTTACTATGTACAGATTCTAAATCGGTGCGTAACCGGTATAAAGAATGTGAAGAATAATTGCTTCATCATCTTTAAAATCAGAGATGATCAAATACCATATATAAAATTTTAAATTATGTGTGTTCCGATCGTATAGGAACACATGGAAACTGCATTGCTGATAAAGCCGCTAAAAAAAGTTCTTCATCAAATCCTACGTTTAATATTGTCTATTTAATCTATCACCCTATTTAAACTAAAATTTTCATAACTTATGCTTAGTACTAAGTTCGTTTCTGCGAAAAACGAATATCTTCATCTATCTCCGTAAATAGGGCTCAAACGCAGGGATGTTAACTTATTTATGACGAAATAATATGCCTGCCTGTTTTTTCGTGCGAAAAATCCAGGGTTGTATAAATATGTGTTTAAAAATGCTCAAAACAAAGATTTCGCATTTATTCCGCGCTAACGTTTTTTATATGGAGTATAACAGTTTTTCGTGCGAAAACGTGATCTTAGTACTAGGCTTTAACCATAAATCAGTTCGAAAACCGATTTTGTTAGCATTTATCTTTTCTTGTTTATTTTCATAATTTATTATGATTAAAAATATATAAGTAAATATATAAATAAATAATCTCCCTTCTCTCCGGAGTAGTTTCGGCATCAAGTTTCATAAAAAATAAACTTAAAATATCATTAACAACCTTATAGTTGAGGTTTTATGTTGTTACAACATGAATATATATCATATACCGTACACAATGTATTATACACAATGTGTACTAAACAAATAACTGCACTCGCGGTAAACGTGAACTAATTAAAACCAAGAGAGTTCACTCTAGA
>PGFW01035876.1:9390-20520 GCA_003123925.1 Haematobia irritans | reverse complement strand
GATATCTGGTTGGAGAAGCGGAAAATTGAAATAAATTTTGTCGATTTACTTCGATTGAATTTATAGGGACCATTGATTAGTTATTGAAATTATGTTAATATATTGTACGTGATAGTCCGATATCAGGTCAGAGTGGAGCGAAGGTGGGGAGAGGGTTCCCTTTTGTCCGTTTTTTTTCTTAAAATTGAAAGTAGAGGGTTGTCCGTAAATGGGAATTTTATGATTTTTGCACAGGCTTCTGCCAGACTTCTTTTTAGTAAAGAACTTAAATTTACATGAAATTGGCAGAGGGCGCATCATTTTCCAACATTTTAGCAAATGTTAATGTGGTAAAATTGTTTACTACTTTTGCTTTTTCCGATTTATTAGATGGGAAACAGTAATTCTTTGTATGTTATTATAATATAGTGCTTAATTTTCAGATATGTTGAGGAGAAGGATACCTTTCATTGACAAACCACACTTAAAATTCACAAGAAATGTAGAAGTTTGTCCAACTACTTGAATACAGAACATTTTTTCAGACGAACCATTTTACATATTTGTACCTATAAACGAAAGAGCAAGTAGTCCGATTTGTTTGAAAGAATTCAAATTTTTTCGAATTTGTTTTCAGCACGAAGAATATGGTTGACTAAAGTTAACCAAAATGTTCCTTACAAAATACGCTTCGGAAGGCGCAAGCGAAGCGGGCAGGTTACGCTAGTATATTTATAAAATTCAGAAAAAAACTCATATTTCTTCGATATGAGTGTTTTTTCTTGTTGTTTATAAGATAAATTATTGTTTATAGTCAAATCTATAATATTCACCTGACATTTGGGTTTGCATTGAGTTATATAATTAAAAAATATTTTTTAATGTGTTTATAATTATAACTAATTCTTTTCATATAAAGATGGCGCTGAAACGAATAATTATTTCCAGAATGATTTTTTTATTTAAATGAAATATTTTCGTTATTTAATAGAAAATTCATTATAATAACGAAAATGTTCATAGCATCTTGGTTCATTTTTAATGACAAATTTTATTTTTGACTTATTGTTGTGATGACATCTAATCCCACATCTTCCTTCTTCGGAACAACATCTTATCAAACGTATATCGAATATTCATACATTATCAATAGAGATTTCATTCATTACTTTATTTAGCCTCAAAACTTGCAATTGAAATGGGCACAGGTTCAAAGCCCCTACCTGCTTATTATCCACTAGAACCACCCTCGTAGAAAACAACCTCGTAGTTTCGTCAAAATATCGTCTTCCTACAGAAAAAACGGAACTTTATATACTTTATATGCCGGCGGGTCAAAAACGACTTTTTCCTCCTAACTTATTTTAAATGCTGATAAAACACAGTTTATACGATTTCGTCCTTGTGAGCTAAAGGGAGATCCTAAAATGTCCATTCACGTCGATGGTAACCTCGTTTTGGAACAGCAAACAGTAAAATACCTGGGAGTTTATTTGTCATAACATCTTTCTTGGGACAAGCATATTGAGATGATAAAATCTAAAGTATCCAAGGCAACAGGGATCTTGTGAAAATTCAAAAGCAAACTATCAACGGATACGAAGCTACTACTATATATTACTCTTTGATCCACTGTCATTTTGTCTACGCCACTATTATTTATGCATATAAAAAGTGTAATGCTATTAAATCCTTACAGTCAGCAAAAAATCAAGCTTTAAAATGTGTGTACAATTTACCGAAGCACTGCTATTTAAAAACTATGCAAAAACTGTTCTCCCCATAACAGGTATATACAAACAGCACATTTTAATTGTTATGTTTCAAAGTTGAGAGCTAACCACCCATACTTGAATTTCAAACGTAATAATGATGTGTCCCATATGCGTACTAGACAATATGGTAACTTGATGTCAGCCCTATGTAGAACCGAACTCCCAAAACAGAGTATAAAATATGCTGGACCTCATGAATTTAATGAACTACCACAGACTCTTAGAGACACTGCTACAATTTTTGTTTTTAAAACCCGATTGAAAAGTATCTCTTTGAGAGAATTGAAACGTTACTTTAAAAAACTTATAATGTTATATCTCTATATTTAAATGAAAACTTTAAGTAATTTCAAAATGTTTATGAATTGTAATTACAAAATTGCCAACTAGTCTCTACTAAAGCCTTTATGGCGCAGAGACAAACATTTTTTTGTAAATATTGAATTATTGAATGAAATAAATAAATAACTCGAAGTAGTTAATCAATATATAAATATCGATTTTGTTGCCAATCTTGATGAAAATTCAACAATCGAATCAGCCGCATTGTATTGAGCTCTCAACAAATACAAGAACTTTCGTGTCAAATTCTTACTATGTACAGATTCTAAATCGGTCGTAACCGGTATAAAGAATGTGAAGAATAATTGCTTCATCATCTTTAAAATCAGAGATGATCAAATACCATATATAAATTTTAAATTATGTGTGTTCCGATCGTATAGGAACACATGGAACTGCATTGCTGATAAAGCCGCTAAAAAAAGTTCTTCATCAAATCCTACGTTTAATATTGTCTATTTAATCTATCACCCTATTTAAACTAAATTTTCATAACTTATGCTTAGTACTAAGTTCGTTTCTGCGAAAAACGAATATCTTCATCTATCTCCGTAAATAGGGCCTCAAACGCAGGGATGTTAACTTATTTATGCGAAATAATATGCCTGCCTGTTTTTTCGTGCGAAAAATCCAGGGTTGTATAAATATGTGTTTAAAAATGCTCAAAACAAAGATTTCGCATTTATTCTGCGCTAACGTTTTTTATATGGAGTATAACAGTTTTTCGTGCGAAAACGTGATCTTAGTACTAGGCTTTAAATTTTCGCAGAAACGAACTTAGTACTAAGCATAAGTTATGAAAATTTAGTTTAAATAGGGTGATAGATTAAATAGACAATATTAAACGTAGGATTTGATGAAGAACTTTTTTAGCGGCTTTATCAGCAATGCAGTTTCCATGTGTTCCTATACGATCGGAACACACATAATTTAAAATTTTATATGGTATTTGATCATCTCTGATTTTAAAGATGATGAAGCAATTATTCTTCACATTCTTTATACCGGTTACGACCGATTTAGAATCTGTACATAGTAAGAATTTGACACGAAAGTTCTTGTATTTGTTGAGAGCTCAATACAATGCGGCTGATTCGATTGTTGAATTTTCATCAAGATTGGCAACAAAATCGATATTTATATATTGATTAACTACTTCGAGTTATTTATTTATTTCATTCAATAATTCAATATTTACAAAAAAATGTTTGTCTCTGCGCCATAAAGGCTTTAGTAGAGACTAGTTGTGGCAATTTTGTAATTACATATTCATAAACATTTTGAAATTACTTAAAGTTTTCATTTAAATATAGAGATATAACATTATAAGTTTTTTAAAGTTAAACGTTTCAATTCTCTCAAAGAGTACTTTCAATCGGGTTTTAAAAACAAAAAATTGTAGCAGTGTCTTCTAAGAGTCTGTGGTAGTTCATTAAATTCATGAGGTCCAGCATATTTTATACTCTGTTTGGGAGTTCGGTTTCTACATAGGGCTGACATCAAGTTTACCAAATTGTCTAGTACGCATATGGACACATCATTATTACGTTTTGAAATTCAAAGTATGGGTGGTTAAGCTCTCCAACTTGAAACATAAAGCAATTAAAATGTGCTGTTTGTATATACCTGTTATGGGGAGAACAGTTTTTGCATAGTTTTAAATAGCAGTGCTTCGGTAATTGTACACACATTTTAAAGCTTGATTTTTTGCTGACTGTAAGGATTTAATAGCATTACACTTTTATATGCATAAAATAATAGTGGCGTAGAACAAAATGACAGTGATCAAAAGAGTAATATATAGTAGTAGCTTCGTATCCGCTTTGATAGTTTGCTTTTGAATTTTCAAATACCCTGTTTGCCTTGGATACTTTAGATTTTATCATCTCAATATGCTGTCCCAAGAAAGATGTTATGACAAATAAATCTTCCTTTTATATTTAGCTGTTTGCCTGTTCCAAAACGAGGTTACCATCAGACGGTGAATGCGACAATTTTAAGGCATGCTCCTTTTAGATCCAACAAAAGGACCGAAATCGTATAAACTGTGTTTTATCAGCATTTAAAATAAGTTAGGAGGAAAAAGTCGTTTTTGACCCGCCGGCATATAAAGTATATAAAGTTCCGTTTTTTCTGTAGGAAGACGATATTTTGACGAAACTACGAGGTTGTTTTCTACGAGGGTGGTTCTAGTGGATAATAAGCAGGTAGGGGCTTTGGACCTGTGCCCATTTCAATTGCAAGTTTTGAGGCTAAATAAAGTAATGAATGAAATCTCTATTGATAATGTATGAATATTCGATATACGTTTGATAAGATGTTGTTCCGAAGAGAAGGAAGATGTGGGATTAGATGTCATCACAACAATAAGTCAAAAATAAAATTTGTCATTAAAAATGAACCAAGATGCTATGAACATTTTCGTTATTATAATGAATTTTCTATTTAATAACGAAATATTTCATTTAAATAAAATCATTCTGGAAATAATTATTCGTTTCAGCGCCATCTTTATATGAAAAGAATTAGTTATAATTATAAACACATTAAAAAATATTTTTTAATTCATATAACTCAATGCAAACCCAAATGTCAGGTGAATATTATAGATTTGACTATAAACAATAATTTATCTTATAAACAACAAGAAAAAACACTCATATCGAAGAAATATGAGTTTTTTTCTGAATTTTATAAATATACTAGCGTAACCTGGTTTGTATGTTCCGAGTTGGCTCCGAAACGGCTAAACCGATTTACTTGAAACTTTCAGAGATCGTAGGGGGCGTTCATGTGGTGAAAATGGGGTACCTCTTTTTTTTACACCTGGTCGCGGAGGGGGGACCTCCCCTTCGTCGGACATTTTTAAAATTGGACCAAAGTTGACCGATTTACTTGAAATTTTCATTGAAGATTGGGGTTGGCATCTAGACAAAGATCCGCAACTTTTTATTTCGATATTTGGGGCCGGAGGGTGCCTCCCCTTTGTTCGACTTTTTTTAAGTACAGTGAAAAAACCAAAATTCTCTACATTATCTGAGATTTACAGAGAACATGTGGTGAGGTTATGGAATTAATATGGGTACCCGATGATTTCATATGTGGATGGGGAGGGGGACCTCCCCTTGCCACTCTTTTTGAAACTTGGAACAAAATTATGCGATTTGCTTGAAATTTTCATTGAGTGTTGAGGTTGGCATCTAGACAAAAATCCGCTACATTATTTTTCGATATTTGGTCGAGGAGGGGGACCACCCCTTTGCCCGACTTTTTTTTAAGTACAGTGAAAACAAAACTAAACTCCCCCGACTGAAATTTTACGGAAAAAATGGGTGAGGTTATGAAATTTATATCAGGTTCCTGATTTTTTAATAAAAATAAAGGGGCATAGGGAGACATCCGCATCTCTTAAGTACATACAGAGAAACAATTAAACTTTACCGAGTTACTTGAAATTTACAGGAGACTGGGGATAGGTTACGATATTAATAGTTGATACCTGATTTTGTGATATTCGGGCGGAAGAGAGGCCGCCCCTTTAGGCTTATAATTTGCTTGACAATTTCTGGGACGTTTACAAAAGATACGCTACATCACTTTTCGATATTTGGTCGGGGAGTAGGTCCTCCTCTAAAACTGCAAAAAAAAACAAAAATTCTTAAGTTTTCTTGAAATTTACAAAGGCAGTGGAGGAAGGTTATGAACGAAGGAAAGTTTCAAGAATTTTCAGGGAAGGTTAGGGGTGCTATTCACTACGTTGTTTGTCGATATTGTATCGGGGAAAGTGACGTCCCTTTAAAACAATAAGCAAAATTTAAACATCTCCGATCTACTTGAAATTTACAGGGAACGTGGGAAGAGGTGATTAAATTTATACATGATTTTTAAATTAGTACATGATTTTTCGATATCTGGTTGGAGAAGCGGAAAATTGAAATAAATTTTGTCGATTTACTTCGATTGAATTTATAGGGACCATTGATTAGTTATGAAATTATGTGCTAATATATTGTACGTGATAGTCCGATATCAGGTCAGAGTGGAGCGAAGGTGGGGAGAGGGTTCCCTTTTGTCCATTTTTTTTCTTAAATTGAAAGTAGAGGGTTGTCCGTAAATGGGAATTTTATGATTTTTGCACAGGCTTCTGCCAGACTTCTTTTTAGTAAAGAACTTAAATTTACATGAAATTGGCAGAGGGTGCATCATTTTCCAACATTTTAGCAAATGTTAATGTGGTAAAATTGTTTACTACTTTTGCTTTTTCCGATTTATTAGATGGGAAACAGTAATTCTTTGTATGTTATTATAATATAGTGCTTAATTTTCAGATATGTTGAGGAGAAGGATACCTTTCATTGACAAACCACACTTAAAATTCACAAGAAATGTAGAAGTTTGTCCAACTACTTGAATACAGAACATTTTTTCAGACGAACCATTTTACATATTTGTACCTATAAACGAAAGAGCAAGTAGTCCGATTTGTTTGAAAGAATTCAAATCTTTTCGAATTTGTTTTCAGCACGAAGAATATGGTTGACTAAGTTAACGCAAAATGTTCCTACAAATACGCTTCGGAAGGCGCAGCGAAGCGGGCAGGGTTACGCTAGTATATTTATAAAATTCAGAAAAAAACTCATATTTCTTCGATATGAGTGTTTTTTCTTGTTGTTTATAAGATAAATTATTGTTTATAGTCAAATCTATAATTATTCACCTGACATTTGGGTTTGCATTGAGTTATATGAATAAAAAATATTTTTTTAATGTGATTTATAATTATAACTAATTCTTTCAATATAAAATGGCGCTGAAACGAATAATTATTTCCAGAATGATTTTATTTAAATGAATATTTCGTTATTAAATAGAAAATTCATTATAATAATCGAAAATGTTCATAGCATTTTGGTTCATTTTTAATGACAATTTTATTTTTGACTTATTGTTGTGATGACATCTAATCCCACATCTTCCTTCTCTTCGAGGAACATCTTATCAAACGAATATCGAATATTCATATCATTATCAATAGAGATTCCTTCATTACTTTATTTACCTCTAAAATTGCATTGAAATGGGCACAGGTCCAAAGCCCCTACCTGCTTTTATCCACTAGAACCACACCTCGTAGAAAACAACCTCGTAGTTTCGTCAAAAATATCGTCTTCCTACAGAAAAAAACGGAACTTTAATATACTTTATATGCCGGCGGGTCAAAAACGACTTTTTCCTCCTAACTTATTTTAAATGCTGATAAAACACAGTTTATACGATTTCGTCCTTGTGAGCTAAAGGGAGATCCTAAAATGTCCATTCACGTCGATGGTAACCTCGTTTTTGGAACAGCAAACAGTAAAATACCTGGAAGTTTATTTGTCATAACATCTTTCTTGACACAGCATATTGAGATGATAAAATCTAAAGTATCCAAGGCAACAGGATCTTGCGAAAATTCAAAAGCAAACTATCACGGATACGAAAGCTACTACTATATATTACTCTTTGATCCACTGTCATTTTGTCTACGCCACTATTATTTATGCATATAAAAGTGTAATGCTATTAAATCCTTACAGTCAGCAAAAAAATCAAGCTTTAAAATGATGTGTGTACAATTTACCGAAGCACTGCTATTTAAAAACTATGCAAAAACTGTTCTCCCATAACGGTATATACAAACAGCACATTTTAATTGTTATGTTTCAAGTTGAGAGCTAACCACCCATACTTGAATTTCACAACGTAATAATGATGTGTCCATATGCGTACTAGACAATATGGTAACTTGATGTCAGCCCTAATGTAGAAACCGAACTCCAAAACAGAGTATAAAATATGCTGGACCTCATGAATTTAATGAACTACCACAGACTCTTAGAGACACTGCTACAATTTTTGTTTTTAAAACCCGATTAAAAGTACTCTTTGAGAGAATTGAAACGTTACTTTTAAAAACTTATAATGTTATATCTCTATATTTAAATGAAAACTTTAAGTAATTTCAAATGTTTTGAATTGTAATTACAAAATTGCCAACTAGTCTTCTACTAAAGGCCTTTATGGCGCAGAGACAGAACATTTTTTTGTAAATATTGAATTATTGAATGAAATAAATAATAACTCTCGAAGTAGTTAATCAATATGATAATATCGATTTTGTTTGCCAATCTTTGATGAAAAATTCAACAATCGAATCAAGCCGCATTTATTGAGCTCTCAACAAATACAAGAACTTTTCGTGTCAAATTCTAAGGTACAGTATCTAAAATCGGTCGTAACGGCGTATAAAGAATGTGGAAGAATAATTGCTTCATCATCTTCAAAATCAAGAGATGATCAAAATACCAATATAAATTTTTAAATTATGTGTGTTCCGATCGTATAGGAACACATGGAAAACTGGCATTGCTAGATATAAGCCGCTAAAAAAGTTCTTCATCAAAATCCTACGTTTATTAATATGTCTATTTAATCTATCACGCCTATTAAACTAAATTTTCATAACTTATGCGTTAGTACTAAGTTTCGTTTCTGCGAAAAACGAATATCTTCATCTATCTCCGATAAAATAGGGCCTCAAACCGCAGGGATGTTAACTTATTTATGCGAAATAATATGCCTGCCTGTTTTTTCGTGGGCGAAAAATCCAGGGTTGTATAAATAGTGTTTAAAAAATGCTCAAAAACAAAGATTTCGGCATTTATTCTGCGCTAAACGTTTTTTATATGGAAGTATAACAGTTTTTCGTGCGAAAAACGTGATCTTAGTACTTAGGCTTTAAACATAAATCAGTTCGAAAACCGATTTTTTGTTAGCATTTATCTTTTCTGTTTATTTCCAATAATTTATTATGATTAAAAATATATAAGTAATAGTATAAATAAAAGATCTCCCTTCTCTCCGGAGTAATTTCGGCATCAAGTTTCATAAAAAATAAACGTAAAATATCATTAACAACCTTATAGTTGAGGGTTTTATGTTGTTTAGCAAGCTGAATACTATATCATATACGCGCGTACACAATGTATTATACAGCAATGTGTAGCTAAACAAATAAACTGGCAGCTCGCGTAAACGTGATTAGCATAATTTAAAACAAGAGAGTTTCACTCTAGAGCTTTCAGGAAATTTGCAGACAAAATTATTCGTAGTTTTACAGCGTTTCTAGCGTGATAAAGTTCTGTTAATGCTTTGTTATTAGTAATAAGTTAAAAACTTAATTTTAAATGTTCAATGAAAAACTTCTTCGCTCCACGGGGGTTGATACCTGTGTCCCCGTTGGCACCATAAAACAGAACGCCTTAGTCAACAACTTAGTCAAAATGTCTACTCCAAGACATGCTTGTGACAATGAACCGAATATGACACCGGCGGCAATGACATTCTAACTAAGAATTTTCTGATTATTATGGCATATGGAAAGCTGTTTAAATCTCCGCCCTCCCCGGAGGATATTTTTATTAAAATATTTTCTAAAAAATATTTTGATGTGTTATAGGCAATCGTTTCTTGTTTTTTGCCGGGCAATATATTTCTATATAATTATTTTTTTGGGGGCATCAAAAAATTCAAGCAAAAAATTATTTCGTAAATTGCAAAAAGGCCTCTCCAAAGAACTTCCATGGAAGTGAAGTAGTCAAACGACAGCCAAGGTTTGCAAAATGCGCAGCCGGGATGATTTTTTATTTTTTTATATTTTTTTATTCTTTTTTGCAATTTTAAATTGTCCCAAAAAATAAAATTCTCATTTTAAAACGGCGCTATATCGCGTAGTTTCTTAAGCACTTTGGCCAAAAAGATTGCATCCGGAAGGGTAAAAAAATCTCGATAGGCAAATCCTCCGAGAGTTGTGCACTTTAAAGAGAAATTGTTGGTGGAAGCTTGTCCAAAGGTTTGAATGCGGAATTGAAAAAACTGAGTGGGAATTCGGCAGGTGTGCTTGATAAAGGAATGTTTTGTGGAACAACTTCCAATTTTTTGCATGGGAATTGGATCGGCTTAAAACGCAAATTTCATGGTTTTCAAGCGTTACGGAGTAAGTTAGTGTAAGCCAAAAGTAGTTGGTTCACTGTTACCCGCGAGTGCAATTGTGTAACGCAACTTTTGATGCGTTTACAAAATAACTGTAAATTCGGTTTTGGAAATAGGTCTGTAAAGAACTTTGAGAAGATAGCTTTGAGAGACTTGTTTATTCGGTCATTTGAGGCCATACATAAATAATGGCTTCCGGATATTAAATATTTGGAATTCGTACATTAGATTTAGGAATTAGTGCGAAGGATGGTAATTTCTAGAGAGAGTTTTAAATTTCTTGTCTGAGTTTCAAAGAAATTCCATAAGAAATGTATCGCCCGTGCGAGACCGTTAAATTCTGTAGAATTATTGATCGAAATGGATTAAAATAATTTTAATTTTCGGAATTTCGTTTGTGTAGGATACTGTTAAAAGTTTAAATAAAGCTTATCGTAGGCGCGTGACTATATTGACGGTAATGGGCCCTCAATAAATCGGTTGTGGACAATACCTGCGATACGCGTCACACAAAGTCCAATATTAAAAGCGATTAATAGCAAATTATGAAGATGAAGTCATTGGTAATTTAAAGTATGAGGCCATATCGTGCGGGTACATACTTGTCTTTTTTTTTTTTATCGCAATGAGGTGTCATTTGTGTTGCCTTGCATTTTCCATGAAACCAGTTCGGGCCATCTATCTGTGTTACAGTGATATAGTATATTATAAAACTCGTGATAAACGTTAGGGCGAGTTAACACGGTGGATTTATGTTCTAAAGGGCATACAAATGTTGACAAGAGATTCCCGGATTTCGTTTTGTGGCTCGGGCACTATTATCGGAACTAGCGGCTCGACCAGTGGACATCGTTGGCAGTCAGTGGGAAGGCAAGCATTAAAACCGAATGATGTGAGGTATTACACGCTTCACACTCTATTGTCGTCCATTCGCTTTTTTAAGTTATGCTATATTTTAAAAGAAATTATTCTTCCCAACTAAGATAAAATTTTTTAATGT
>PGFW01035874.1:50471-71725 GCA_003123925.1 Haematobia irritans | reverse complement strand
CTCTCTTTTGATAGTACTATGGACTCATAAAGTCTCCACATGCAAAAACAACATACAATATGGAAATTACTTTATGGCTCGAAGAAGTATCGATTTAGATATTATTTTATGTGCAAAAATTCTATAATTTAATATTAATGTTTTCACGATCAGAATCTTGAAACAGATATTTGGATATACTTTAGCTAAGAGAGACCTTGTCAATGCATGATGGTATAGGAACAAAGGAAATGCTAATGGAATGAAGTGATAAGCACTAACACTTAACAAGTAAATAAAACGAAGGCAACATCTTACAAAAAGAGAAGTGGAGTAAGCAAACAAAATACTCAACATGTCAGACCGAAGATAACTAAATTCAGGCTTTGCTATTGAAATGATTTCTGAGACCATGAGCCCGGCAAACCACCTGATTTAGGTAATATACGAAGTTCAGGACTATGATATTGAAGAAGGGTGATCTTCCAGCTAGCTCCATATAGATCTAACTGGCTTTCCAGGTATCACTGCAGTGAAATAACGGAACCTCATATAGACTTTCTAAAATGCTCAACATGATGGTCATACGATTATATTATCCTGTATTTGGAAGCGATAATCTGCGGTTGGTGTGTGTCGCGTGATACAAAACAATAATAAGAGTAAGCTAGTATGATGCTTAGTACAGGCTATTTGTTGAAAGTATTATGTAAATTCGATAGCTAAAAAGGAATAGGTTAACAAGTATGGATGTATATTGATTTCCCTACGGATTGATTGTAGTTCGGTAATATGTGGTATTAACTGGCTAGCGATCCGTTAGTGAAGTCTAACATGTCATGTAGGTGTGCTAACATGTAGTACTGTGATATAATATAGAATTATAACACAGAATAGCGTGTTTGAGAAGTAGCACACTGTCTGACGGTATTGTCACTTAATCACGACATCAATGCAATGGTATTGATATTATGACAAGGCAATGAGTATAAGTGAGCATGGGCGATATAAATTGTCAATTGGTTGTATTTCATCTGAATATTGAGTTCTCCAGTAGTATATTCATGTGTGGAAGATAATAACTTGATGTGAACACAACGGACATTTATCTATGTATACGAGCATTGGAGTCATGATAGCTTGACTATAATATCTTATTAAACGAATATTTTAACCGAACAGTCGGTGAAAAAGGAGCAAAACATATTATCGTATAAACATTTTATCAAATGATGTGTGTAAAAGCCAATCATTTTATCAACTATAAGTTATCTGCAATATTCGATTCTTACATATACTTCAGTTGTGTATTATGATCAGCCGTGTAAGTAGATCGTCGCTACCGCCTATGTAAAATATCGTATAGATGAAGAAAAATTGTTTTATAACGATTGATGATATCGTAATCAGCAGTGATAGGAATGTCATAAGTTGATTATCACCCACTCCACTACATCTGCAATACGGACTACACGCGAATGTCCAGAGAGTACTTCTAAACCCTATTGCAACATATCGCTCAGATTGCATGGTATCAGTACCTTGGCCGAATGATTTAAATCTTCGATATAATGCAAGCTTCTATAATGCCATATGACGTCTAGATAATTGATGGTGCACTGAGATGATCCGAACAGCTGTAATCTACTCTACCGTGTAAAGGATTACAGAATTCAAAGGTTAGTTCTAATTAAATTGACATTCCACAAACTCAATCAATACGGTTGTGGTATGTAACTTAGTATTTAAAATTGAAGACGCATGGCTGTCGCATGATATATACCTCTGTTTTTTTCATTTTTGCTGGTGGAAGCCTCGCCATTGCTGCCGGTTTATTTGCTGTTACGATATCTACAGATGTGATATCACTTTTATCGATTATTGTTATAAGTGTCACATCTCCAAAGAATATAATAATAATGATTACATATAAACAACTGCATGTTAGATTATCTTATATAAAAGGGTATCGGAAATGCTCTATTAATTCTCATGTTAAGTCGGTCGTGTACGCTATGCAATAAAAAACGCTTAGAGGTAGTGTAATTTGTATAAAAATCAAGATCTAACTACTATAATAATCCAGTGCATTTGAAAAAGAATTGTAGTACATTCATAGCGTAGTGTAATATTCACTTCTGTCTTCATTCTGAGCAGGAAACATCTCATGGGAGTAGTGAGAATTTTGTGATTAATTAACTTTACGCTTGCAGAGTATAAATAATACTTTTAATGTTCAAATAATTTATTATATTTAGTACCAATTTACTGCATCCGCTATTTTGAATATTCTTCAATTTTTAGTGCGATCACTTGTTACCTACTCAATTAAACTGTGTCTTTTATTAAGTTTTCCATTCATCTCTTGTTCTCTAATAAATGCTCTTATTGTTTAACACAAATTATTTATGAACTTGGTTAACTATATGTCTAGAATATTTGTTATGCTTGTTCACATGAATGAGGGCTGATACTACATATTGAAATTTTTGCAAAAAATTTTAGTATTATTTTTTGCAAAAATTTCAATTTATATAATTTTTCACGATCAGAATTTGAAAGAATTGGAATACTTTAGCAGAGGACTTATCCAGATATGAAAGTCATTGAGGTATAGTAACACTAAAATGGAACTAAAACTGAAAGCAACATCTTACAAAAAGAAAGTGGAAGCAACAATCAATCATCAAATCATCACCAAGAATAATAAATTCAGGCCTATTGAATGATTCTGACCATGAGCCCGGCAAACCCGACATAAATAATATCCCGAAGGATTCAGGACATGATATTGAAGAGGTGATGGAGTTCAGCCCCAACGTTATTTCCAGTGGAAAGTGATGAAACCATAGATTCAATTCAAAATGGTCATACAATTTTTCCGAGGTGCTGTGAAAAACAAATAAGAAGCTAGTGTGATGCTGATAAAGGCTCTATTTGTTGAAAAGTTAAATCGATATCTTAAAAAATTTCGAACAAGCCAGCAGTTCGTCTCTTCTAAGCGCACACACCTGAATTGATTTTGAGTTAATGTGACCATAATGCATCTTCCTACACTGGTTATTGACAACTCCCACCAAAACTACATACGACCTAACGATGTCTTTGTAGCTCGCTTGGCGGACAAGATATAAACGGACTCGAATTGCCCAGATAAGCTCGCACCATTATCACTTAAATAAGATTAATAACACATTCACGTTATCATCATCATTGAAAACGCAAAATAAATCCTTAAATAACTAACTTAGAGTCGACACAACTATACTTGTCCAAATTAACGTAATCAAAATCGAAAGTAAGATTATAAATTCAACGTATTGTCTGCCATCATTACACAGTTTTGTGAATCGTACCCTTCCTTGTCGCGAACATCGCAATAAACGTTCTGTGGTGTCCGCGTTTAAAAATGAATTGACAACCAATAATGTTCACACCCAACGCAGAAAAAACTGACTAATTTTTTAAATTATATATCACGAAAACTATGCATAAATTTTTCGCCTCAGACCTTGGCACAACACGGGCGCAGGCATACCTGATTTGCGTAGTCAGAACTATGACTAAGGAACTGCTCTCAAACCTTATTTCGCACTAACACACGCTGACGTCATTCCATATCTGCATCATTGACTGCTGCCTCTCATCATATAACATGCGTCTCATGATACTGAGAATATACAAGCATATATACACGAAAATTCCGATCCCTAACCGAGAAATACTTAGGCCTATCTCCCATCCAAATATTATAATATATCATGATTTATATCCTCTGAGTATCGAGATTACTTACGAATAGAGTGGAAACTGTTATTCATGCTGTTATTATCGTTTATTCTGCTAAAATATTTAAGATATATTAAGGCGTGGCACAACAATGGGATACTCACTCTAACAGATAAGCTAAAATTGCCACAGCTATCCGCTTTATATTAAAACTAAAGATTAATTTCATCCTTATGGAGATATTGAACACGTTTTTTGTTTCATATTTCAGAAAGAAAACGCCGTCCAAGTATTCTTCTATAGATTAACGTATTATCTATGTATATGTTGTCTTTAATGAATTTATTTCCATTAAAAGCCCGTCCGAGCAGGCATACAATTTCAGGAGGAGGGGCGGCCGAGGGAGGGGAGGGGAGGGAGGGGCGGCGTTCGGCGCGGAGGCGCGACGCAGCGGCGTTGAAATAAATAGAAAATGTTGTTAAAATTTCGTTGTATATATTTGCGACAGGACAATATTTCGGCATCTTTGATCACTATCCATTTCCTCGAAGTTAGATTACATGTATTTGCCACCAGTATATACGGACCGTTCCCGTCATTCTATAGCGATCTATGAATACCAAAGCGGCCCTAGAGTGATTTGCTCGAGGCCAGTTTAATATGGGAGTCTGTATAAGATAATGATGATGACTAAATTCCCAGACACACACTATAAATAACCTAATTGAATAAAACACAATTTCTGAGTTGACTAGCGGTGGATGAAAAATGCCATTTAAGCACATGGGCCGTGTGATCAATTTTGTTTCATTCCCGCGAATCAACAAGAAAACCAGACAGTGCAGCGTCTCAAAATATCTTCGAGGGACAACTGGCACATTGTCCTATAACATTATGGCTGTCGCGGCTAGTATAGGTTCTTATCTAGAATGTAGTCATGCACAATCTGGCGATGACTAGAGATTCGTAGCTGATTTTACAATGAGCTTAATGCATGAAATCTTCAGAATTTCTAAAATTATTTAAATATTAAGCAATGAACCTAGTCGTTATTTTTAATTACTATTTTATCCCTAGAATTTTACATTTCTATACAGTATTATTAGATATATCGGTAAATTTAATATAAATGGCAGACAGTTTATCACGAAATTTTTCGTATCTAGAAATGATTCATATAATTAGACGACCGTGTACATTACAATGACGAAATAGAAATATACTTCGAGTGATCAAGAAACTAAATACTTATGTCAACATCATTATAAAAAAAAATTCGATCATGGAGATACAGTAAATTTATGTAGCACCCCTACTCACTTACATTAGCCTAAATATGCTGAAACCATCTACAGACATTATCGAAATAGAGGAATTTCAAATTCAGTGATTTTTTCTAAATACATATTTTCTAATTACTATCCACAAGCTATAACCTATCATTCTCATCAAGAGATATACGCCATCTTCAAATGAGCAGAGTCATTAACATAAGAAAAGGAAAAACACAATCTGCCAAACAAATTTCAAAGAAGGAGAATTCATAATAGATAAAAACAATTTCTTTCCCTATATTATTCATGAACTTTCCAAATTCTAATACATCATTAAGATCAGCTCATGCTTATTCTATCTTCCACAAGTATTGCGGGTGTAAGCCTTATGACTAATTTTGGTATATACTTAATTATTTTCGTTTTCTACTGGCTATACTTGTTCCCACCGTTCGTTCCGCAATGCGCGACGCGTAACTGAACACAATGAACAATATTGATACAAAGCATAAGATTGAGTTGAAACCTCTTATCCTAAGTTTATAAAATGACCGACTGCCTATATATACCATGAGCTAGGACGATATATTTGATCCATTGATGGGGAAAAACCGGCGATGTATTGTGGTCCTTGCGTCCTCCTCACCTATCCAACATATAAAATATCCTAGCTACACAAAGAGACACTATCACAAAGAAGACCAAGGCAATCCTTTTTGCCGAAGCTGTGTTTTAACAAATAGGCAATGAACCTCTGACATTCAAACCTAGAATTTTGGAGAGGTTCAAGAACCGGTAGTCGGAAGTATCATGTGATACGGCGCGAGAAGCGATAGGCAGTTGAATCCTCGAGAGTCGTCTCATCCGAGTCTGGAATCAGCTGTGCTCCCACAGCCCCTGTTACGCAACTTCTGTTATCTTCGTAAAGAAGCATGCACTTTACCATTCTTGAAATTTTCACAACCCTCGAAATACATTGCACCAAATAACTAAAATGTGTACTGCCAGATAATGTACCTTGAGCCTGACCCAATGATTTCGTTGCATCACCATGTTGCTCGCACCCAAGACGTTGAGAGCTTATCAGCCTGGACATTCTTTGCATTGAGTAAGAGTGCAAGGCCGATTACCAATAATTTCTCACGAATAACTTGTACCTTTATTGCTACGCGTATCTTATATGTAATAAACCTGTAATCCTACTCTTTCCATAGCTACTTCCATTTGTTCGATTATTTCTCATTCATGCATGCTTTCTCCAGTGGGCGACCTACACCTTCTCTGCCGACTCCAGGTGAGCATGTAATACTCGTTTACAAAAATCCTTATGTGCTTCTTATCTACCAAATATCTATTCTCTGCGCCTCCCTTTATACACAAGAGTTTTGAAAACAGACCCTCAGGTATACTGCCCTCAAGTTTCGCCCTGTCCTAAGGCTAGTCCTATCAGTATTAATCGTACTTCCAAGAACGAAAATTAGATCAGAGTCCCTGACTAGTACAAAACTCTCTCATATTCTGACAGCCGAATCTAATGTTCCGTTTGTGCTCATGTCGATAACATATTTTTTAGTATACCTTATGAATTATGCGTATTTCTTAAAATTATCTCTCACACACCCGCTTTTCAACTGATCCCTTTCCCATAAAGAATCACCGCTAATCATAACTCCTGGTCCAACCTCTCCGTATGAGAACTACAGCTATTCTACATTCATAACTGTCCATGTCTAGAGGTTTCCCAACCATCGCCCGTAAAAATACAATAAACGCCGGAGAAGCAATGCATCAACGCGTCTCCTTTACTTTGTTAAACACCCGCATGGACAGAAAAATGTGGAATCCAAATTCTAGCCGTGTAAAACTGCGCCAACTTTAGATGTACGAATCCTGCCCAATCCTGGAGAGAGTAGCTTGCAAATTCTCGAGAGACGTCCACCAAACACACCTTAAGAACTAAGATTTTATAATGAACGCAATCGAAGCTTCTGTTCCTCCTTTTCTCGAAAGTCCCATCATCGCAAAGTCCCACGCAGAGCATCAGTTTCTTTCTTACTAACATCCGACACGACCTTACGCAGTACGGTGCGCAGGCAAGAAACTTAGAGCAGAATAAGATCGCCACGTACATATTATCGACTCATGCACGATAGTAGAAAGCAACCAAGTGAAAATAAGTCTTCCTCTCTCGTATAGCTTTTGGCCTTTTTGTAAAAATTGGTTGAAAGTCACCGCCGTCAGTTCGTCATAGAACATAAGTGGGACATGTTACCGCACACAATTCGGTCACATAACGAGTGGTTTAGGATTGTGTCAGATTTAACGGACTGAAGACACATTACACATACGGTAGTATTAAGATAAGACTGTAACAGAGTATTAGAACGCGACGTAGGATCTTACCTTTGCTAAGCGTGACCCAGGATAAGCATAACGGCATCAAGAGAGATGACAATTGCGTTCCAAGCGAAAACGCTTAACCTTGAGGCTGAATTATTAATTCAGAACGTACAGCAGAAAACATAGGGGGGGAGCGCGGGGCCGCGGATCAGAACATTTGGTTAAATCAATTCCAATTCAATACTAAAACCAGATAAAAACGACCGATAACAGCTTCGTGCTGATATAACGACTGAAGACGAATTACAATCCACTTAAAATAAGCACAGGTTAGCCTTTAACATAACATCACAAAAAACTACTACGTATTCAAGCGTTCTCCATTATGAACAGTAACATAATTAACAAACTAAATATGAATCTGAGTCCGCGACACAGGTCTTCTCCAATAACGTCACTAGGCATCGTTGACGTCAAGTGTAGTGGTGAGGTTAGCACGGCCGGGTGTTGGGAGCCCCCGAGGAATGACACCGGACGCGACAGTAAAAGTCACGCGAAGTAATGAGCCAGGCGCGCAATGTAGATAGCAAGTAGAATATTCTACACAGAAAATAGTGAATTTCTCACGAAAACATAATAATAAATAAGTTATCCGAAACGCCCCAGACGCTCAGTGGAAGGCGAGGCAAAAATAGAAGACATAATAGACACATGCGGGAACCATACAACTTAATTACTACAACCGAAAATCTCACTAACGACCTGTTAATCTCGTATGGTCAAAGTTATTCTATAACGATCACTGAAATACAAAACTTGACTCTCTTACTGTGATCGGAGAAGTAATATCGAAAATTCACCTACATCTTACTTCACGTTCCTATTACCCCTAGTTGCAAGACGCATAAATAATTAGGGGATGAACACGCATTCTATGATACTTGGCACTGGATCCACAACAAGGTCTCTATTACAACAGATACAAATGCTAAAGTGAAAAATTGTCACTGGAATTGACAGTTACTGTTTGTCTATGTCATAATAGCTCGTAGTTGGTCGCGTTAACCGAAGAATGCAAATATCGATCCAGGGCAATCTTCATATGATACACTATTCTAATAAATACTTAGTCGGACACGACTAATTGTACAGAAACAAATACGGGATGAAAATACTAGCTATCACCCAATCATTCGCCGCCCCGCTCAACGCGCTCAACTAACCGCGCACTGACTATACCCCAAGATCCGATTAACCTGCAATGTTCCGTTAACTAAACAACAAGATCAACTGACTGAGACCGGTCACCTGCTATAAAGAGCATCGCTCACACGTCGAGACCTTCCCTAGTAGTCCGATGGATGCTGTCCTCATCATTCATCAGCATGGTAAATGGGTAGTGAATCAGGAACGCACCCAGAGACGATTACACGCCACCTCCTATCACCGACTCTTAACTGCCATTCACGCCCGACAGCAAGTAAAAAAATAGAACAGAAAAATACCGTTTGTAGAGCTAAACTATGGAGACTAATTTATCACCATTGCTAGCCTACAATCGATATTGCTAAGCCATTCAAATGTCGACATATTTATCCCAACTGTATATATAACCCTACCATAAGAGTTTCGGATCGGGTTATGTCTGTCTTTCTCTATGCGTCCCACATAACATGTATCTAAGCAGACAAAAAGAGATTACAACGCAAACAAAGAGATCAATTACAAGATTCAATTATAGCAGATTTGATGTGACCAATAAACCCAAACACTAGAGACCCAAAGAACGAAAAGATTAAGCGGGAGAATTAATTAAAGAAGAAATTCTCAAATCAAACATAGTGGCTCCCAGGTAGGGCTTTAAGGCGTAAAGATTCCCAATTGACTGGGTCCCGACCCTCTGTAAGCAAAAGACGTTAGCTAATTAATATTGCAATGGCCTCAACCAACATCCTCAGCAATGAAGTGTTACCATCGTATCGTACCTCCAAAGTAGAATGACTTCCCTTGAGCGTTACGTAACACCTAATAAGCGGACAGGTTCGCGCCGTAAATTGGTTTATACAAGGAATACTGATCAGAAAAACACAGATATCCATACTACGTTAATGTAGATGGAGTTGTAAGTAAGATGGGGGCAATCAGAGAACCCATTTAGCAACATGGCGCGGTCTCAGTTGGTAGATATTGGCTCCCCCGCGAAAGCGTAATAACAATACCACAGCAGCTCCATCCCCCTCCCTACGATTCGAGGAAACTATTCCATAGCGAATCGTCATCATTATTAGCGCGGTGTGCAGATCCAGACGTACCCGATTAAACCCAATAGTAGTTTGACATGACGCGACGACTACGGAGCATCCCTCCCTAGCGTTACTTACAAAACCTTCACTAATCACAAATATCAAGACCCATAAGTGTTTACATCTCTTTATCCCGAATTTGTCATTTCAGGTTAAGATTTGTAAATTTTAATATAAAGAGATCGATCTACAGTTTAATTCAGACTTGCGAAATCAGAAATTCGCGATGTTCTTACAATATAAGTTTGTTAAGCAGGAGATTAGTGGGACGGAGTAACTATAACATGAAAATCACATACGCAAACCGCAAAAGGCAGGACTAACGTACACATTACACATTCGGATAGCAAAGTTTACACAACTCATACACAGACATTACATAAAGCGAATGCAGCACTTTTAATATCGCATTTCCAATTGTCTATTCTCATACTTGGAGAATAAAAAACTTGAGTGAATTACAATAAATATTGTAGACGCCAACACCTTTGCGCCCAGTACAAAGTACCTCACGACATTCGCAAGTGCCGAAGCAAACCTCACTCTAAGAATTCAATCATAACTTGCAGAATTACGCCTCATTGCCTGTTACATCCAGATTCTCCATGTACCTGCACCATCTCTTATTCAATTCAATAACTTTCGGTATATCACAGTTTTATCTGACCATCCCTTACATTCTTCAAGTGATACTCGAAGCAGCAGTTGAGACGCTGCGGCTTATTTGAGAATCAGTATTAGCTGAGGGACTATATGAATATATCAACAACTGCCAGAACACCATTGTCTATTTTTACCTGATGGCCTTAAAGTCATCCGGAGTGGGCGGCGTCGACCGGCGCTAAGCATTCGCATGCCCTCCCTAAGAACCCGCTTCCATAGGCGGATTCGCAATAGGCCGAACATCTGTGCCGCTTTATATCATCACCGGAAACTACAGCGATTGTGCATTACGACAAGCGTGAAGTACCAGGAAGTCTAGAACGCGAAAGAATGAGAGCGCATGTGTCTTGAATTCCCACGCCGCGCTCTAGAACCGTGTCACATCCGCAAACCAACCGCGTCCCCTGGCAGACACGAGCGCCGCCCCGTTCCTCAGATAACAAAACCCTATCCCAACAGACGAGAAACACAGCGGAGCATATAGCGGATAAACACTTCTCCGTAAGAAGCAATATATATCGAGATCCTATCGCATAAAAATATACCGAGAAATTGCAGACATACAGAACAAGATCCGGCGAAGAACAAGAAACACGCAGAGAACGTGACTACGAGTAATACCATAGTAAAAGCACTGGAGCATCAATGAATCCGCTTATAGCTCCTTAGGCCTCCTGCTATGCACCACCCACTCTTCCATCCGCTCCTGAGATCGCAAACGTAGCAGAGTTCAGATTTCTAAGAACAGTATTTACCTGTGCACCTACCATAATATCCCATAGAAACAACCAATACTCCGGAAACACTGCGAAACCGTCAGTATAAGAGACCCAGATAACGTCACCCATGTTTATTTGAACGAATAAGCACTGAGCCAGGAAACAATTACCAAACTTGAACAATATCCCAATTTAGATATAGTTATAAGAACTAACAGAGCATCCCTCCATTTTTTCTAATCTGCGCGTCTGTACGAGTAATTACTCAAAAAGATGGAGGGGCCGGGCGTAGACCTCAGAGTACACATTATACGCTACCCACGGAACAACAAGATAATGAAATGAATGACAAAGCGACAGCGCAGTCACAACGAGTATGTGGAGCCAGGCAGAGAGCCGAAACAAAATGGATTATCTACCAGCCCGACTCCTCCGGTACACGATGAATTCAGGATCCCTCAACGCCATATCAAATCAAACGCAGAGTGACGAGGAGAGACGAGAAAATTCGACATCATTACAAAAACCATTAACCGAGCCAAAGGAAAGCAGTAAAATTACTCTTTTAGGTAAAGAGATTGACACAAGGAAGTATTATAGAAGAGAACGTTATTGGACATACCCAAGCCTTGAGCAAACATAACGAGCAGAAGACACAAATTATTTGAGAAAACAAAACACAATTGGACACATAAATTTTTCTTCAATTCAAACAATTTATAACGTTAGTGTAAAAGAATTGAGAAGAAACTACCATTAAATTCACGTTAAATCGAATATGTTTCGCGACCCTCAAAAGAGAACGGAACAGGTGATATAATTTTTATCGTAAAAAAAGCACAACAAGTAAAAGAGTAGAGAGGACAAAGACTGACCGACAAATGACATTCAGAATCGTAATCTGGACCAAGCGTTAAAAGACATACCAGTAGATAATTCAGCAGAGAATTTGTAGCAACAGTCACACAGAGAGCGAAGAGGCGAGCGAAGGCTGAGTGCACTAAGAAGCACAGATTAAGTGGAAACTGAGGCTGACTCTAGAAAAATATTTAAAAAAAGTAGAAAGAATAAATTACTCAGAGGAAAAACAATATCCAGATGTGTTACAAGTCTCAGGAGAATCCTTCGAAACTCTGACTTATACAATAAAGGCGGGCCATCTACGCCAGAAGATTGCACGCAACCAACCACACATACAACGCAGATTGAGACGGCACCAATTAATTGGCGAAGGCCCAACAACATGGCAGACCTACAACACGGAACATAATTGTCGAAAGAATTGTTCTAATTATCCTGGTAAAGGCACATTAAGCGAGTTAGAAAATATAAAAAAACTTACAAAAAGGAAATAGGAACGCTAAAGCTTAATAAACTTCAAGCAACAGAACATTAGGTAAATATAAATTCAACATCAACCATCCCCTCCGCCCACTTCACTGTCCTTAACCATGTCACCGCTCAATAATGACCACGAGCCACGAAACTAAAACATCCAATATAAATACTGAATTACCTCGAATAAATTAACCATCTAGACCAACCTCGAGGCGAGCGCAAAAAAACCCGATAACTCCTCTAGAAGCGCTGAACAAAGTTACCAGAGTCGAATAAAGACAATCCACCACAATAATCCGTATGCCAAATCATCGAAACCGAATTGTAAAAGAACTCTTAAATAAGCCATCCGCTAACGAAAAAATAGACAATTGCAAATAACAATAACCATTATAAAAATCTATCAAAAAGAAACGTAAAAAGTGTCAATTTTATCTTTAACTCTTGAAACAACTTCAAGTATCGATTCAACATATCTATCAGTACAAACAAACGTAAACTGACAAAACAACAAAAAACCATCAAGTAGTGAAAAGAATATGATAAAAGTCACAATATTCTTACAAGAGCAGATACTGTGGAGAAAACAAAGACGCTAAAATATATGAAAAGCAGTGATGCGACTCCAAATTTTAAAAGAAAGACAAAAAACTAATCAGAGAAAAATAAATTAATCTCCATCAATATGATATAAAATGCAAATAAAACATATCGGCGCGCATCATGAAGTGGGAGCGCACACAAGAACAATTGCAAACTTAGAAAAAACACCCCAAAAAAATTTAAGTAGACAGAAAAACGATGCAATGACCAGCGCCTGCATTTTCCAACCAGTAATGAAGAGCAACAAACCATTTCGAAAAAGAAAATAAACACTTCGTTTTATTAAAACACAACACTGATCAATGTTTCCCATGAGTATATCTGTCGTAAGTGACCCCCTTCATGATATATTTATACACACCTTTACTAAGACGGAACCACTAACCGTTCTACACTGCGTAATCCAAAATTGGCAGATTAACTACAATTAAAAGAGAGAGCTCCTTACGAACTGACATTTGGATCCCAATGTTTTGTGGTCCCAACATTAAACTCAGAAACACAACAAACATGATCCACCTACGCACACCCACGCATTGCAATTAAACTGCAAAATCAGAAAATTCCATAAACGTTTAAAGAAATTCAGAGCGAGAGGAAACGAAACATTTAAACTAAAAAAAAGCAAAATAATCGGAAAGAATAAAAACAAAATTCTGTATCAAACTACATATGTGAAAACTCATCAAGCGAATATCGTTCTGTGAAATTAGCATCAAATACCAACCAAACTTTTGACTCCTACTTTCCAATCTGAAAAATCATACGGCTGGAATAAATGACTGCAACTAAGACAAACCAGCTGCCATTACGCCCGATACAAACCATAAACAATGAGTAACAACCAAACAACATTCGGTCGTCCGAGCCGATGAACTCATACCTGAACTCCCAATTGACTCCAGCACTTGCCAGTCCACCCGACTGAAGACGAAATACGTCAAAAACGCCCGACTGACGTCAAATGCGTTTTTAACATTCCCGGGATCAAAAAATAATTCAACCCCACTATAGAGAACTGTTTCCCCAAATATGTGAAAAAAATGTGGTGTAGCTAATAATAACGCCAAAGCCCGCAAAAGCTATTTTACACACTTCTTAAAAAAAGCAAATACACACACCAGATCAAGGAATCAAACACTGGCAGATGCTGGCAACAATAAAGCACAACATAGTGTGGACAAAAACTTCATAGATTTCATCAATACAAACCCCAAAGAGCGAAACAAAGCAAATGAACGGCCACGCAAGGCAAAAATATTACCACGGTGCGCCGCACACTCCGTGCAGTACCACAAAAACGAGCATACAACATTTTTGTGTCATACCACAAGTAAAAGAATGATACGGCAGCGAAATACGAACAATTTGCGGACAGAGCCACTACGACTCAAAGAGTGTGCAAAGAGCATGAAAAAAAGAGGCGCCATAAAGTAGCGAACATAGTAAACAAAAAAGAAAAACCCATTTAGCCATACTTTCTACGCTTACAGAAGGCGACGACACTACAAACGGAGAAGAAAATGATTTTCCAGCGACACTAGATCCTGAATCGCTAGCATATTTAAAAAGAATATACCATCGTCGTTTCCAAAACATCACATTCATCCCGCTCCCATCCCATCTTAAGTCCGCCAATTTTAAGAATATAATCAAAATTAAAAAATCAAAACTGAAACCAGTAGAAACACTACATCAAAGACATAAAAACACAAAAAATTTATACACCGTAATGTACGTGAGTACAACATTTATATTACTTTTGGATAACTAATAAAGTATAAACAAATTTTTTCAATCAATTTTTAATAAATGAAAAGTTTTCATTCAAAATAAATGATCACCAACGAACAAACACCCATATAAAAGAACCTAATAATTAAAAGAAAAAAGAAAACAACCGAGAATACTGATGAAGTACAACTACGAAAAGAATCACCAATGCTACTCAAATATAATGAAGCCATTAGCAACAATATTCCCAAAAAGAACCTTAATAAAACTGATGACAAAATTGCTTCTGCAATGGTAAAAAAAGTCAAATTGTCAATCAAAAATGAATCATTTAAAAAATACACCCCCCATGTCAAAAACTGCGTATAGCCAGCAACGTAATTTGCAATATACTAGAAGCACCAAATAAAAAAATAAAAGTTCGAAACCACCAATAGAGAATTGTCCATGCATTAAACAAATCAACCAATCATACATTTTATATCATTGATAGAACAGTGAATAAAAAGAGAAAGGAGAGATAATATTTTGCTGAGTTTCACTATGCAAAGAACGTGTCAATAAAAAACATATAGTTTTTCAAATGAATAAATTCGTAGATAGACGACATCAGATCAACACGGATGCGAAACCTTAATGAAAGCAGACAATCGTTGTCGAACGGAAATAATTTTGATGGAGCAGTCGCACGGTGAAACAACAAAAGGTACATATCGCCATACCCAGAATCACCATGCATAGACTCGCACTAGCGATAAACTCACAATTAGCAACATTCGCGTGATGACATGTCAGAGGGGCGACGGTATGAACAGCATAGGAGCGTAATAAAATAACGACAATAATAAACAATTAAAATCAGTGTCCAAATAAATTAACGATTAAAGAAAAGTAACGGTGAGCCTGGCATTCTCGTCAATACAAAAAACAATCTTTTTAATATAATAACAAATTGACAAAAGTAATTAAATATGACAGAAAATTTGTATTTCTGACGAATATTGAAAGAAGTGGTTACGGAACATATAAATTCTGTTACCGTTTACATAGGAAACAGTACAAATAGAAGAAATGCCGAAAAAAATAGAACCAGTAAATTATTAGATACTTATAAATTTAACAGTATAAAAGAAGTTTAAGATTATGACAGACATAGCCTAATCTAAATCTCGATCCACACAAGGTTGAGACATGAATAACATAGTCGTATGATGATGAATGCAGGAGTAGTAATAGGTGAAACAATAATGAGACATGGTGCACAAACCTTGACTTACATACCCCCGTCACCCATCTACAGAGCGTAAACTTTCGAAATTAAAAAAATGAAGATAGAACATATAGAGAAAACATATTATCAGTTGTGTGTATAGAACATAATAATATGCAATAATAGAGTAGGCAGACATTGTCCAACCACCAAATAAACCGTTGTATGCACCAAAGAAGCGCGAGTTATCCAAAACTGAAAGCTCAAACTGCAGAGAATACACACGAATATAGGAATAAAAACGCCCACGATTTAATCGTTACACATTTTATGTCGTTCAAAATAAGAACGTTAAAGGTATGTGATAATATAAAATATTAATATATAGTACAGTGCAATGCATTCAGCTATAACAAGAACCCGAAACCGAAGCTAAAAAAAACTTCGCAAGAGAAACATGATCAACGAGGCATATCATAACTCAGCGAACACAAAGGCAGCACATTATTAGCGAGAGCAAGTCAGAGACACCCGAAAACAGTACTGAGAGAAGACAACTACAGATAAAGACGACGAATACTAATGCGCAACCGACGAACTCACATTTATGTATCCGTCATATTTAAGAAACCTACAAACCAAAAAAGTTTAAATAACGATTAACATATTTATTTATAATATAACCTATGTATGTTTTTGAATAAAAAAGCTAATTTGCAATTAAACCCATTAACCGAGTAATCCTCGAAATCTTATTACACACTTTCGAGTAGACGGAATCTATAACGAGAATAAAACGCCCAACACAACTTACAATTATTAAAACTGAGGCGATGAACTTTTTGCAATCAATTTAAAGTATTTTAAAAAAAGAGAAATAATCTTGCTATAAAGAAATCAACACTCTTGATCAGGCCAATAATATTTCTATATATAATTTACGCATTCACCAGATCTCTGAGACAAATCCCAAAATGGACGATAACTTTTAAACACAAAGAACATAATAAACCAATGATCATGGACCGAAAGGACTTATTCAGAAAAGAGAAAAGTATACGTCGATATGGCATATACTAAAAATGAACTAAACATTTGAACAATCATCCTTAGCATAAAAAAAGAGAGTCCGCTGAATCACACAATACAACAAAGTTATTCCAAATCCGAGATCACACAAGAGGATAACAATAAAAAAACTGCCAAGGCCATCAACTGAGAAGTATGACTTCGACCCATTTGACTCACCCTGCATAGAGCCACAATAGAGAATAAAAAATAACCGAAAGACACCAAGACAGACACGCATATACCTATGAAGAGGTGAGTGGGTTCAGCCCCCAACGTTATTCCAGGAGCACACCTGGAAGAAACGTACTCTATTAGATGAATTCAACTCCGCACGGATTGTCAGACAAATATTCACCGCAGTGCTGTGAAAAATACACAATAGTAGAAAGCTAGTTGTGATTCTTATAATCAAACTAACTTATTGTTTGACCACGGAGAGAGCGTTCACAAAGTATGATAAATAAAGTATATACTGCCATATTATACGATTGGAGATTAAGGCGTTTAAATAGCCGAAAACAAAAAAACTACCCCGTTCGCTCATGAAGGCGCACTCATAGAGATGTATTATTAGTGACTATAACTACAAATCAACCTCACCACGAGCGACTCTAGTCCAATCAACGTCGCGATGAAACGTGAAACATGTTTCAAAGTAAAAAATTGCGCGGAAAAGTACGCCACAGAAGCGCACAAGTACGCATGACTACATGAGGGCGCAAATAAGCCACTAATGAGACTGATATTTTGTCTCAAACACAGTAGAAATACATGCTCGGCCTAAAGCGAATTCAAGAATAAGCACAACCAGATGCCCGACATACCATTACGAGATCAACAACTATAGCAGCCAGATACGAACCTAATAAGAAATTCAACAATAAACGAATAAGTAAAAACACCGAACACTAAATGCTAAAGCGGAACAGGCGAAACCATTTTATATATGCGCAAAACGAGGCTGTAACACCAGTGCGGGCTAAATCGTGCATAGCGTGACATTATTCCACAGAAAAAACCGAGCAGACAGTAGTAACAAGACGATACTCGCCATTTGCAGTCGTATACAAGAATTCAAGAGACCAAAGCGACATAAACAGCGCGCATCGCAAGTTAAGTAAAAAATAAAAGATTGTTTCAACGAAGACCTGAAGTACAGACTCACGAGGGATCTATACAAACCAGCGCAAGCGCGACCCAAATCACAGATCTAACCACTTGCGTTCCCACCACGTCACCCACCCACATTGGAGAGAGTAAGCAATCGCGAGACAAAAAATGCAATTTGGCATGGGAACAGTTTGTACGCATCAATCGTTTATGTTTCTGACTATCAAATACATTTTAATACGCCCAACGACGAGATGCAGACCCTAGGTATGGCGCCGGTCCTGTTATAATTCTTGTTTCGTTACCGCATCACTCGTTGAGGACAAATGCGCGCAGTAAACAACACAAGGGTCTTTCACAAAAACCATCCATTAGAGGGCGAGAGCGCGCACAAAACGCTTAATAGTCGAAGATCTCAATATGTATTAAAATCGAGCAAAGAGACATGTACGTTGTGTTCCTACTCAACATAAATGTAACCAAGACACTCATACATGACCTGGTTGTATCTTTTTTTACAAACAACACTCCAAAAAGTACGGACACAAGAACTCAACAAATTCCCATTCACTATACGGTCTAATCCTTACACGTCACCGTACAAGCCGTCGGAACATTTTATATATTTTCTGAATTAATTCAATAAGAATATTTTCAATTTGTTCAACTTCAAACGTCTCCTAAAATTGTATTTCCAATCCCAACAATCAACAGATACCAACAAGCGAAGTATCCCCATTTGAATAAAACTCCCGGTTTGTTTTATAAATGAAAAAATAAAGAAAAACAAAATTGTTATTGCACTAGACCATCATACACACACAAACAGTTTTTAACTACGATATTCCATTTTGTTCGTAACTTGTGTAAGCGTCAAATAAATAAGAGAACAGTAAAAGGTGCAGACAAAAATTAGGTTATTACTATATAGTATATCTACAGGTTCCAAAAGGAGAGTAATTGTCCATAGAAATAACAGTGTACAGACCGAGAATGAACCGTTTCTGCAACTGATAAACTGTTAATTTCGCAAAATTGGGCCAATCAATGCAAGCACGACGTCAACATAATCGAAAATAACAATATCAAACTTGCGTAATACTAAGAAGTTTGTAGACATATGAATTATCAAAGTGAAACGTGTGACAGCTGAGACAGCATAGTTAGACATTTTAAATATGAGGAACACTAATAACAGCCCCAAAACAATACATCTCTTACTCAGCTCCAACAATGCAATGGGCTTCCATGCTACTGAAAACCATACACTCAATTCTGTAATGCATACTATGGCCTATTCCCTTCAATCGTACCCCGAAGAAATTATTATATAACGGATCGGAGAACCACTACACAAAAACACTCGCAGTCACCAGAAAAAGTCCGCGCCTAAAACAAAATCATATGCTGCTGAAATCACAGTCATATGATTTAGCGGACCAATTGAAAAGAATCCCGCTGTGCAGACGTGAGAGACTCAGGCGCGAAAATCGATCCCTCTCCCAAACCCCGACCAGCATGACGCAGATTTCTGCCTTACCTCCCTATGACGAACTTGAGTCAAAAAGCCAGGTACATCTCCACGCAAGCGAGAGTCAAGCCCCGCGACTGTTGAATCAATTGCGGTCCAACCGTCGATTTAACCTTTGAGAAATACATGCGAGAAAGTCACTAAGTGACACCATACACGTATTACTAAATAACTTTAAGAGGCAACTAATGACATTAATAGATAAACTATCTCAAGTATTTTCAAAGTAAGTACAAAATCCATAGTTAGAAAAAAAAGATACTACTTAAGAAATGAGCGTTGTCACCACATTCGAGTAGAGCATATACAACATCAAAAAATTTATGAACCGACTTGCATAGACAAATCTTCCAAAAAGGGTTTACTTATACCTAATTGTCCAGTACAGCTTTATGAAAAAATAACGCAACAAAACACAATAGACATTTCATAGGATACGGCGTTTTCTGAAAAGAAACGTCGCATTCAAATTCTTGTTTTAATCAAGAGATGAACAAAAAATTGTTCTGTGGTGGGTACAAAAATTTAATTTTAGCCGTTTACTAATAAACATGATAAATCAGTAAAAACAGTAAAAAATAACCTATACATGGATGGAAAGGCCCAAAGATATTTAACAAATTATATCTTAGATCCGGAGATAAAAGGAAAGTAATGGGAAAAATGAACAATTAGGTGGCAACATTGACTAACCCCTACATGATAATTATTTCGTTAAAACAAACAAAGGTTGGTTGAACATTAAAATAAAAGCAATCTTTTCCACCCAATTCGTAGAGCAAGAGGATGGTACACAAATAACGATTGCGCCGCATTACAAACCCTATATAGTGATAATAAAGGATAGAAAGATGCTGCTCGAGGGATAAAACCATGCTACGCAAGGCTCTTGACACCACAACAGCACTACAAGCAGCACTTCTGTAGCAGCACACAGCCATCAAAGTTGAAAGATGACACTGCAAAAAAAAAACGGTGGCCCAGAGACGAACGAAAATCGCGATCAAGCATTACTGTGAGCCTTTTAAAATCTAAAACGAAAGGAATTTTCATTCTTAACAATATTTATTAATCTTTTTATTATTAAAACATGACAAGTAACATTAACAAAATCTCAAAATGGTCATCTTTACCGAATCATCAAAACCGCACATAACACCATAGAAATTTTGCAAAAAAATTTAAATGATTCTTTTCGCAAAAATGTCAAAATTATAATACACCGTAACGATCAGCAAGTTGAAAGAAATGAAGTACTATTAGCAGAGCTTCTCAAGATAGTGCGAAAGCATGAGTCACGATAACACTCAAAAGGAATAAATGAAACACATCACAAAAAGGACAAGTGGCAAACAAACAAACTTCACTCATCAACATCATCCACCCAGATAATAAATCCAAGGCCTAGCATTGAAACCGACCATGACCCGGCAACCAGACATAAAACAATCCGCAAAAAGGATCAGAATGAATGAAACGCGACTGGACGTTCAGCCCCAAGCGGTATTTGTCCAGTGAACAAGCTGATGAAACGCAATCGAGTTCAATTCAAAATGGGTCATCCACATTTCCGAAGGTGCGTGAAAAACAAAATAAAGAAAACAGCCTAGGTCATGCGATAACAGCCATTTGTGAAAAAAAGTGAAATCG